>CM046856.1:19999416-20186929 GCA_025617745.1 Heliocidaris erythrogramma
CCACATTCTGTTTGGCTTCCACTTGCGATACATAACTTGCTAGCAATCTTATCTTTATTATTAGGCTCTTTCAGAGGTCTGAAGAAGATGTTCAATAAAACAAAGCCCATGCATTGCCCTGGGCAAACTCCCACCCAACATTCCTTATGCTTTTTTAAATTATTTTTTTTAATTTCAGTTGCTAAATAAGCAAGGCAATGACAATATTCTCTGTCTTTCTGATTTGTTTTTTCCGTAAGGAAAAATTAACCTTTATAAAAAATTGCTTGGGCATAAGCAAAAAAGAAAAATCAGAAAAAACGTACATAATATAATATATACATACATGTATATCATTGTATATACAGTACATAGTATAAGTTCTAACAAAGAATGATATAGATCCTTTATTCGTGAAATTTGTGATCACCATAGATATGATTAAAAAAAATCAATGATGGGATCCAGATCTTGTTATGTGATATCATATTTTGTATTGTACTCAAGTTGAAATGTTTGTCCTTCTCATCATGATAATGGAAAAGTGGACTATTCCGAATATTTTTTTTTTTTTTTTTTTTTTGGGGGGGGGGGGGGTACCTATAAAATGGGAGAGTTCTCTATGTTTAACACTACACATATAGTAAAAACGCGCATTGCTATTCGGAGTTCCCTATGTCATAAATGGTGTTTATTTTAAAAGAAAATCATAACTTTTGCAGTTATGCTTTTTCAGATGTTCCAGAAAGTTACATCAGTGTGTCAGTTTAACATGGAGAACATTCACTCTGATTATTCTGTTATCGGATGTGTTGTCATTAATTGTTGCTTTTAAAAAAACAATTTGTTGCACTAAAACTATTGAAAATTCCCTTTGCCTCAGGTTTTATGATGCAAACATACTTATTGATCTAGGTAAACTGTTTTACCTGTCCTCTTTTGAAAGGATGACATTTTTTTTTTCACAATGCAATCTGAGACACATGTTGTTTTGTTTGTGTGCTGTTTTGTTTTGTTTTTATTGGGGGGGGGGGGGGGGAGGGGGTATTCTTTATTGCAAGGAGAATATTATGTCTCACTAGAACATCACACATCATAACTGAATTGTCAATATGATTTTCCCCAGACCATTAATGAGCTTAAATCAAAAATGCCCTTAACTTTCTAATTCTTTATCCGATTTTATGTCAAACTTTATTTCCCCTTTAACTCTGAATCGTATGAATTCCATGTTTTCTTTTAACCCTGACAAAAAAGGAGGGAAATAACATGTGAACTTTTTTTGTTGTTTGGCATATCTTGTTCACTTTTAGTCGCCAGATTTGTATAAATTTTGTTTGACACCCAAACCATTCAGAAAGTTCTATAGAGGCATGTTTTTATTACACTTGATTCATAACTTAATAATAATAATAATAATAATAATTCCGCTTTTATATATAGCGCCTAGTACATCGGCGATGTCTCTAAGCGCTTTACACATATATTATTACCCCGGTCACCGGATTCTGGCTAGCCCACACACAATGTATGCACATTCTCCACTCCATGGTGAGTATTCCAGCAATGGGCCGAGGCGCTCACATTGCTTAGCAAACGACATTAACTTTCGCATCCTACCGGGTACCCATTTATCACCTGGGTGAAGAGTGGTAAATGTAGATTAACGTCTTGCCAAAGGACGCTAGTGCTTGTTCAGATATAAAGACGTTTTATATTTCTCGAATTACTTGTATCATATGAAACTTTTGAAATATAAATCAACTTCACTGATGCTGAATCATATTTCAGATGCATTAGAATATTACGACAACAGAATCCAAAGAACACGTACTTGTATGTGTAATCATCGTTTTAACAATAGGCTGAAGCATGAAAACTCTGTAATGTATACCCTCGATACGAAACATGTTTAGCCCTATATAAACATTACTCATACCATTCAGGTGTAAACAAAATAACAGTATAATTTCACCTGCGAAGCACCAGTGCACCGCAATTCAGTATTGTTTTTTATGCAATGTGAGCACCTGACCTGCACAGCAGCACACAGCCTACAAAAACTTTCAGTTAAAGTGATGGACGTGGGCTCACCATAAAGAAAAAGAAGAAGAATAAATAGTTATTTTTCAATCCCGTTTATTGTTTGAATATCAACTGTAGACTACTGACACAACAAGTTCAAGAAAAACAAATTCGGTATAGTTTTAATAATGAACGTTTTCTTATTTCTCCACGCAACTTATCATGATACTGAAATATATTTCCACGTCATATTTTCCCCTTAAATTCCATTTACTGAAGAGATATAACGTGGTTTCCCATAACTGTAGGCAAAGGAAAAGAAAATGCATAAGCCATATAACAAGCTCAAACCATTTTGTTGTATCAAAGTAATATTTTCGTGAGACACTACAAAAGTAATGTAAAATTCTCAAGTAAATGGCGAATGCCCTCATTTTGTCATACCTTGCTATTTCTATAAAAGAGTAACAGCAATACAGTGGCGGATCCAGGGGGCACTTTCGGCCCGTAAACCCCTTTGGAAGCAAGGTATGCATTTTGACCATAAAGGATCCACCCTTTTGTCGATTGTGCCCCCCCCCCTCTTTTAGAATGAAAACCTTTTTTTTTTTGCTTGTCAGAGAATTATGGAGGGAAACTGGACAACCATAACCCCCCCCCCACTGAGCGATTTCTTATGTCGCACCCCCCCCCCCGAGCAACTTTTCGAGAAGCTGCATGGCAAGACCCCCAAAATACGGGTCTACCTTTTCCAAAAGTTGACAAACCTATAATTTTGTGTGCCCCCCCTTATACTATATCCTAGATCCGCCCCTGCAACAATAGAACGATTAATAATTAAAAAAATGCTCCTCATGCTATTAATACAAACAGAACATCCAATATTTACGTGAACAAAATATTTCTAAGCACAATTACAAACTGTCACGATGCAAGGTTGATCTTGCCTATATGCAAGACCTATATCGATAATTTTATTTTTTAATACAATATGGTTTTTTGTAGGCGTATATATACAATAGTTGTGTCTATAGAGATACCATATAACAGAAAAAGAATAATATGATACAATAAAAAGAATACTAAATCGCTTTCCTTTTTAACTCTTTACATATCACACGGTCCTAACTACATTAGGCCTACTAGTATTATCCACTACTCAGACACTAGATAGACCCTCATGGAAACCCAAATCTGAAGTCCAAAAGTTTGCTGATAAGGAGAAGAAAAAACTTTTATTGTATTACTAGAGCATGGACCTACTAGTACTAGGTCCATGCTAAGTTAGTAAGAGTAATTGAGTTGATAAATCAAGTCAAGAAAAAAATATATGCCACATGATTTGGGGCTTTGGGCAAGGGGAATGCCGTCAAAGGGAGGGGGGTGGCTTATCTCCATCTCTGATGAGGGTTGGCTCATCTTCATTTGTGATGAGGGGTGGTTTATCTCCATCTCTGATGAGGGTTGGCCCATCTTCATCTCTGATGAGGGTTGGCTCACCTCCATCTCTGATGAGGGTTGACACATCTTTACCTCGAATGGGGGATGGCTCATCTTTCTCTATTTGGAGAGGTGGCTCATTTTTAACGTCTAACCCATTTCAACTACTTAATTTGGAATTTTAAACCATTTTTTGAAGCATTGGAAAGTAAAAATTTAATACAAAACATGTTGTTTGCGCCCTCATGTGACCTTATTAAGCAGAATCGGCAAATAATCAGCGGCCTCTCGCGCCAGCGCCCGCACATTCTGTCAAAATGTCGGCGCCCACGAAGCGCCTACTGGTAATGTATTCAACGAACATACGTGACTATTTTGCACCATTCACATGTATGCATGTATAGGTCAATGGTAAGAACAGTAACATTATAGCTTTTATGCAATCCTCACAGGACTGGTAGCCATTCTCTACTAGGTGAGAGTGACAATGTAGATAAACGTCTTGCCAAAGGACGCTAGTGCCGCGGCAGGACTCGAACCGTGAACCAGGTGATCCACAGTCCGTGATATATCCACTAGACCAAGACACCTCTACCTATAGCTGAATGTACATCATTGTCATCGTCGTAAATAGATCATCAGCAGTAATGATACCCATATTTTACTAAAGGGTACATTAGGTCGACACCTAACAATGCGGTTTATTCCGTCATAATAGCGACCCCTACATTAGGTAGACAGTTGGTACATTAGGTCGACAGTTGAACAAAGAAAAAGAACAAAAACTGTCCTCCTAATGTACCCATTAGGGGTATATATATATATATATATATATATATATACTTGATGGTGTATTAGGGAGACACGAGGACAATTAAATAAGACAAAAAGTGTCTCCCAAATAAACCGTACATGGGTATATATATATATATATATATATATATATCTTTACCCATATATACAGTAATGGATCGTCGTAAGCTTTTTTCAAAGAAGGAGACGTCCAATAAACACCAATTATACCGAAACAGTATTCAAAGTACTGAACGACACACATTTAATAAGAGAAAGAAGATATAGAAATATATAAAACCGAGAGTGAGGGCGGTAATGGTAATATTACGTGAATAAAATGAGAGGGAACAAGGCCAGAGAGAGAGAGAGAGAGAGAGAGAGGGGGAGGGTCGCATCCCCCTATCTGTAAGTTGCCTCCCCCATCTTTATTCCTCTCTCTTTATTCGTCTGTAGTTACTCTTGATGCGATGCTCTCTGCGCCATTTCTCGAGCCCTTTCCCTAAGAATTCTCATACCTTCGCTAAGATTTGCCTCAAATAAAGCTTTATATAAAGTTTCCCATCGGTTTTTTGGAAAAGTTCTTACGTGCCAATCTCTTAACATTCGTACAGTTCCTGAAGTGTTTACGTCACGACTTCTGAAATTAGATTGGATGTATCTTATTATTCGGGGGATCGGTAGTTCCAGGATTACACCAAGGTTGTAGACATCCGTATCAGAATTCATAGAATTGGCGATTAGGTAACAGGTAAGGTCGTCAATATCTTCGGGCAATTGTCAAATCTTGACAAAAAACTGTGGAAGACAGACAATTTTTAAAACGTCCTGAAATCATGAAAATCATTTACACTAGAAAGTAAATAAACAAAGAAACAGAAAAACAAAAAAAAAACGATAGAAAGAGATTTGCAACAAACTTCTCCAAGATATTCACACAGTTATCAAACATATGTCAACAGTAGACTTAGGTTGAAATGGTGTCAGGATAATAAGCTATAGTACTACTTACACCTTTAACAACTATTTACAATAGAATGCGTATATTCTAGCATGTGTGATTTCCATGCTTATTTTGTAGCGTATTTATTAAACCGATTACATTGTATTATGCTTAATTCACAGAAGACAATACCTAACAGGCCTTAAATTACTATGACTTACTGTGGTGGAAGGGTTGAAGGTCCAGAAGACACTTTAGGTATTCCTTGAGTGAGAAAGCATGAATAGAATCATACGGATATGACTACAAAACTATATGTATTTTTGGTAACGAAAGGAGGGCTCAAGAAGAAAAATTCAAAGTCTTGATGATTGTTCTGGGTCCCGCCTTATATGAAGAGTTGCGATTGATCTGAATTGATCACAAGTCCTATAATAAATTGCAAAGTCGCAAACTTCTATCCCGTTAGTACAGATTTGCGATTGGTATCAATTTACGATCGATTTGAACCATTCGCAACTGTTCATAATACGAAAACCTGAAAAGGATTTATGCCATATATATATATATATATATATATATATATATATATATATATATATTATATATATATATAAATATAGTTCTGCTTCGGACTTGGAAAGTTATAGACAAAATAGAAATGAAAAGTCCGTATACGATGAAAAACTTCGAATTTTCGGCCATAGGCCTTCGTCAGGAAATGATGAAAATTTATTAGATAGGTACACAAAAGAGCGTGAAGCGCAAAAAACAACGCAAAAGCTCCATGGATACCAACGCAACCATGGTAGAGATCAGAAAGGAGAGGAGAGAGAGAGAGAGAAAGAAAGAAAGAAAGAGTATAGAGGCGTCACATCACTATATTAATGTAACAATACCAATAATACATGTATACAGATCTACAGGTAGAACAGAATTCATCCCTGAATGGCACCCAAAGGTATTAACAAACACATCTCCAAGTTATTTCCAAAAAAAGAAAATTATTAATTTGTTAAAGTGCTTTTTTACTTGTTTTATTTCATTATGTGGTGTTAAAAACAAAAAGACAGTGCACTGGCCGGGAATCGAACCCGGGCCACCCGCGTGGCAGGCGAGAATTCTACCACTGAACCACAGTGCTCACATTTAAAAGCGTTGCTAATATAATGTATATACGATGGTATCATAACAAATACACAAAATAATAACATTGTAACTGAATTCCGTGTACTCTTTGTGAAACAAGTTCCCAATTTCAAAATAAAAACAAAGAAAACAGCATTTTGAGGAATGGTACACGTTTAGGAGTCATGCAAACTCCATCTTCAGCCTGAAATTTTAAAACAGAATCAACATTATATCGACTCTGATTACAAAGAATATCTCAACCATCATGAGTGAATAAATATAGGGTATGTCATGAATTCAGGTAACAGGGTGAAGGACCTGATTGTTGTTTTTATTTTGAAACTGTTATCGAGCCGTCCTTTTGGAAAGTTACTACTTAATTCTTGCTTGCATGAAGATTGAGAGGACATTCCAGAAGGTCGTTCCCACATATGTCCATAAACGTAGATGTCATTAGTTCTCTTGTATAAACATACCTATGCATTTCTCCATGACTAAAACCGGTACCTTGGAATCGGCTTGACTAAAATTTTAATTTTGATTTTTGAGGACTATCATAAAGTAATAAAAAGAGGAAAATAATTTTTGAAAAATCGATCTATAACTTCCATTATGAAGATATGTGGGTGTCAAGAATATGTGGGTTTTACGAATACCTAATAGGTATAGCATTATAGATTCTTTTTAACAATTATGTTTTAATACATTTCGAATAAAAAAAATTGTGAATAAATACATACGTAAGCTTCCTGGTGTTGGTGCAGCACAGGTATTTGGAAATGAGACACCAATGCGACCAAGAGGCTGAGAATGAGAACGACAAACTACAATTATTACATATACATGTATAGGAAGACACTGCATCATGTCACTTTTTATAGGCCAATGTCACCTTTTGGGGTCGCTTTTTTTTACAAACGTCCTAAAAAAATAGATTTCTGAATCAAACTATTTATAATGACCAACTTCTTCTTATTGCTTGTAAGTATGTGTTTGCTCTGATAGTGATCCTAGAATAATATCTTAGAATTCAATATCTACGGTGTACGTACCTTGTCTCTTGAAAGAGTTTTCACTACATAATAATGGAATGGTCCCGATGTCATTTCACAGTTAAGAGGTAGGTCGTCAGGGGATCTTTGGAAATTGACCGGGGGAGAGGTGATATGATATTCGGAAATCAAAAGAAAAAAAGTTTAAAAGATAACAATTACTGATGACACATTGGTTAAAACAACACTTCGAGAGTCTTGTAATATAGCTAGTTTTTTGTTTTAAAGGGGTGGGGTTAAAGCTCAACTGCAAAGCCAGAATAAGTGTTTCACTGAAAATTTTTCTCGTTCAACTTGAAGAAACAACACCTATCGGATTTTGAGTTTAAACGTCGATTGTGGCATATTCCTATTCTTTATATCTTGTACCGAAAGGGTGGGCAGCGTCGCGTTGACTGGAACGCCACCATTCGTCCAAAAGCCCACCCCCCCCCCCGATTTTGCCGAAAGGGTGGGTTGACTTTTTCTAAATAGTGTTAATATTATTATTATTATAAGTAGGCCTATTATTATTATTATTATCATCATTAATATCATATTATAAAAAATCCAAACGCACCAAAACAGCAACACAATATTTAGAAAAAGTAAACGCACCCTTCCGGCAAAACGGGGGGGGGGGGGGGGGGGGGGGGCTTTGGACGAATGGTGGCGTTCCAGTCAACGCGACGCGACCACCCTTTCGGTACAAGCCTATCTTTAAATCGAGACCAGTGGATGGGGCGTGTGACAACTGTTTCCTGACAAAATATTTGTCATTTTTCTTGTTTTGTAATTTACAGTCAGACTAGTACTTTCTATTGAGAAAATTTGGCCCATGGGACAGATGGGGATGAAATCGACGAAGCTTGGGGTTCTTTTTCGGAGCTCGATCTGGAGGCTTAACCCGACGTCTACGCATCAGCTGACAAAGCTTTTGTGAATGACGTAGATGTCCTAAAAAGGAACTCTGAAGGGTCAAATCTCATGGGATGAATGGGATTAGACTTTAGGGGCAGGCTCCCAGAGTAGAAAAACAAAACGCGTTACCTGGCCCTGCCCGATATCTCATTCTGGGGCCGGCAGACCCTATGGGCGACCGCTATACAACTCTCCTAGACAGTGATGGGTGGAGTGCGATTCCCGAAGATCCCTGTGATAAATCGGATGCGATTCCAGAGGACATCTGTGATGTAGGGAGACTGACGGACGATGATCGTCTCTTTGTTCTGAATAACCACCAGAGCAGAGTGTACAAACAAGTCAATGCTAAACATGCACAGATGGAAGCAGACACGACAACACCAATGGGTAGAGACGTAGGATCTGCCGAAAAAAATACATTAGAATATATATGTATTTTCATATTAACTTTCGTTAAACGTTATACAAGAACACACGAACTGATGTTACCGCAGTGCGGCTGTATCTTTGAATGTTTCATGGGAAGGAGGAAAAAAATGGGACATTTTCCGTAAGCTGAGTACTTTATGTCGGGGGTCAGTTGAAAATTAGTTGCTTTTGACCACAATGAAGTAAAATAAACAAACACCACCACTCTGTTCATCTTCAAAGAATCGCATCGAAATAGTGAATAGGAGTTGTATAACAGCCGCCTTTAATTACGGACACTGGATTTGAATTAGAATGTTTTCAAATTTGTCTTTATGTTAACCACTGTACACATACATTTGCATGGAGAAAGTAAATCTTTATCTGTTTATTTTACATTGTGGCGTAGCACGGATATTCAGTTGAAGGGGGGGGGGGGGGTGGAGTGGGCAGACACTAATCAGGATGACGAAATGGGAAGAAGCATTGGACGATCTCACGTTCCTCCACTACCTCTTTCTTTTCTGTAATAGTTTTTGCTGGAAGGGGATGATTAATTATTGTTCCCTGTATTCTATGGGGTCACACAACTTAATTCTACCTACCGTCACATTGTTTTCCTTGATATCCAGATTTGCAGTCACAGTGAAAATCTCGAATGAGATCAGAACAGGACCGTTATTGAAGCACGGGTTCTGTTTGCAATCATTACCATCTGTTCGTAAAGGGAAAGAAATATACACCAAAGTTTAAGCTGAGACAATTATATATAATTCAGCTATGTCCTGATTCTTGTCCTATTTCATTTATTTAATTTATCCATCCAAGCGGCCGTCATTTTGTGTTTTAGCCAAATTCTTACAATTATACACACACACACACCCTCATACACCTATGTATATGTATACATATAAAAAAATGATAATATACATACATATATAAAATAATGTAAGTATAAATACATACGTGTACATAAACATTTTGAATGATTAGTAAACGAAGAAGCTTGACTGGGGAGGAATTTTTAATTTGTAAACAAATCTTTCGGCATATTACTCCCAGTAATTGAATGATATTGTGGGAAAAGTGGCACTCGCGTGTTTGCACCGATAAAAATATGCAATTGTTGTAAACAGGGTGCGTGGATTTGAAGTGCCATTTTCCCCTATTTTAAACTAGCCTATGTCTACGTGGAAAGACAAACAGGTACAAATGAATCGAAGAACAGGAATATTCCCTTTTCTTTATGTTTATTATAAAAATATATAGTTGAAACGACGAATAATTGCACAATAATAAATATCGATATACCAAGTATCTAGCAGAATGATTAGCAGAGGAGTATTATCGTGCTAATGTTAATGAACAAGCTAGAGACTAGGCAATCGAATAAATGCAATGCAGTTTACAAGACAAGATGAATGTACATGCTTACATACAATGACGAAGGAATAAAATGAAGCACATAATGAATTACCAGTGAAATGTCCTATGTGTCCGTGAGTCTGTGGTATGGTGAACGATAAAACGTGCAGGAAAAAGTCCAGCTATCGCGACCAAAAGACTAGTGAAAAAGAACGAGGACAGCGAGAGATGAACATGATGAACGTGAAAAGGGCGCTCGACGAGAAGTCAGTTCACGGAGACGATTAGCTCAGACGCGATGACGATCTCGGAGTCTTTGCTGGATGTGACGCTCTGCCATGTCGGGGCTGAAGAGCCTGGCGGAGGTGAAGAGATGGTATAACTAAATGAAGACGGAAGTCGATGATGAGGGACGGTGAGTCGCCCGAAGAAAGTCGTTTAGAAAAGGCCGTTAAATGAAGTGCTGACGGTCTCAGTGTTCGTGGCGTTGGCGGCTGAATGATCCATGAGAGACATTGCGAGTTGAAGGCAGCAGTGGGTCGTGCCGGTTGATGCAATAGTTATCTCTGGAGATGAGGCGGGAAGACGCCGAACAAGCTGAGGTATGAAAAAGTGTCTATCTGTGCTGGGCTAGTGCTTTGAAGCTTCAGTGCCGAAATCTTCGATGAGGAAGATGGACTGCGGCCGGCGATGAAACATCTCAGCTAGCTAGCGTTGATGTAAGGCACGAAGATAGGTGTGTGTGTATAAAGACTCGAGCAAGCAGAGTTGCGAGTTGTTGACTCTAGCGTAGTTGTAATGCGAGTTGTTGACTCTAGCGTAGTTGTAATGCGAGTTGTTGACTCTAGCGTAGTTGTAATGCGAGTCTTGAGAAAAATGTAAAACTGTCGCGTCGATGTCCAAATGGAAATTCGCGGCGGAGTTACGCGATACATGATTGGACCACAAAATAGCATATGCAAATATAAGACGCTACAGGTCATGACGTGAACTGAACATGATTAACAATAACAATGAACAACATCGTGAATTAACATAAGACGCAGAACGATCACGCGATGTTCATGTGATATAATCAAAAGAGTTTAGAAAACCGGTCTAGACCAGAATTGAAGCTAGACGGTCAATGAACTTTCTCTGTTGATACAAATTCAATAACAATTTTGCCAAAAATTCAATGAGTGACAGATTGAGGTCACTACAGTACTCCCCTACCAGTATTAAAGCTGTATTACAATATCAGCTGAAATACGAAAAAGCTACAATAGAAATACATTATTAATTAGTTTTAGAGGCCTTGAATTTAGGCTACGGCAATTAAATATGCCTATAGTTTTATACAGAATAAAATCCGAAACTGTAAAATTGCGATATAAAAATCCGAGTCAAGCAATATGTGTAGAATTATTGCAAATTGCAATTGGCATAGAAATGACATTAGTACATAAAACAAATCAAGGGAACATGAAATTCTGAGAGTCTCTCCAAGTAGGATCACGTCGGGCCAATTTGCGTCGGCCCTTCGATCACGTCGGGCCAATTTGCGTCGGCCCTTCGATCACGTCGGGCCAATTTGCGTCGGCCCTTCGATCACGTCGGGGTCACCAATGTGGGAAAAGTGGCACTCGCGTGTTTGCACCGATAAAAATATGCAATTGTTGTAAACAGGGTGCGTGGATTTGAAGTGCCATTTTCCCCTATTTTAAACTAGCCTATGTCTACGTGGAAAGACAAACAGGTACAAATGAATCGAAGAACAGGAATATTCCCTTTTCTTTATGTTTATTATAAAAATATATAGTTGAAACGACGAATAATTGCACAATAATAAATATCGATATACCAAGTATCTAGCAGAATGATTAGCAGAGGAGTATTATCGTGCTAATGTTAATGAACAAGCTAGAGACTAGGCAATCGAATAAATGCAATGCAGTTTACAAGACAAGATGAATGTACATGCTTACATACAATGACGAAGGAATAAAATGAAGCACATAATGAATTACCAGTGAAATGTCCTATGTGTCCGTGAGTCTGTGGTATGGTGAACGATAAAACGTGCAGGAAAAAGTCCAGCTATCGCGACCAAAAGACTAGTGAAAAAGAACGAGGACAGCGAGAGATGAACATGATGAACGTGAAAAGGGCGCTCGACGAGAAGTCAGTTCACGGAGACGATTAGCTCAGACGCGATGACGATCTCGGAGTCTTTGCTGGATGTGACGCTCTGCCATGTCGGGGCTGAAGAGCCTGGCGGAGGTGAAGAGATGGTATAACTAAATGAAGACGGAAGTCGATGATGAGGGACGGTGAGTCGCCCGAAGAAAGTCGTTTAGAAAAGGCCGTTAAATGAAGTGCTGACGGTCTCAGTGTTCGTGGCGTTGGCGGCTGAATGATCCATGAGAGACATTGCGAGTTGAAGGCAGCAGTGGGTCGTGCCGGTTGATGCAATAGTTATCTCTGGAGATGAGGCGGGAAGACGCCGAACAAGCTGAGGTATGAAAAAGTGTCTATCTGTGCTGGGCTAGTGCTTTGAAGCTTCAGTGCCGAAATCTTCGATGAGGAAGATGGACTGCGGCCGGCGATGAAACATCTCAGCTAGCTAGCGTTGATGTAAGGCACGAAGATAGGTGTGTGTGTGTATAAAGACTCGAGCAAGCAGAGTTGCGAGTTGTTGACTCTAGCGTAGTTGTAATGCGAGTTGTTGACTCTAGCGTAGTTGTAATGCGAGTTGTTGACTCTAGCGTAGTTGTAATGCGAGTCTTGAGAAAAATGTAAAACTGTCGCGTCGATGTCCAAATGGAAATTCGCGGCGGAGTTACGCGATACATGATTGGACCACAAAATAGCATATGCAAATATAAGACGCTACAGGTCATGACGTGAACTGAACATGATTAACAATAACAATGAACAACATCGTGAATTAACATAAGACGCAGAACGATCACGCGATGTTCATGTGATATAATCAAAAGAGTTTAGAAAACCGGTCTAGACCAGAATTGAAGCTAGACGGTCAATGAACTTTCTCTGTTGATACAAATTCAATAACAATTTTGCCAAAAATTCAATGAGTGACAGATTGAGGTCACTACAATATAATACACGATCCTTGCTACATATGGATATGAAGATAATTACTAACAAAACATATTAAGACAAAATACATAAACACTGACGAAAGAAATCAAGACATCATCGTCAACAACAATAACAAAAACATTTATAGCATGAGCCTGTGAGAATTTCACTTTTGGTCATAAAAAAGATATAATAAATTATAGGATACATAATATAATAGGAATATAAGAAAATAGTTAACACATTAGTGAATTAATGTAACGAATTGTGACATAATCCATAATTATGTGCTAGATCAAGGGAGTTTTTCAGGAATAGATTTGTCTATATTATGATCTAACGAATTCATGTTGAGCCAAGGATATCAAATACCCTATCTTTATACAGAATGACTCCGTTAACTAGAACTTTTGTGAAATAAGATTTGTCTATGATCTAATGAATTCATGTTAAGCCGCGAATATCAAATGCTCAAAATAATACATAATGAATATGTTTACTAGGGGCATCAACATGCGGTAATGTTTTATCACTTCATGTGGGCAAATAAACGAAAAAAAAAAATACCTGCGCTGAATGTAAATCGGCAACCCGAACTGTTTATACTTTAAATCATCTTCACACGTATCCAAGCCGCAGATCCATTAAAAGACCAGTGATTGGGCACATGCGTATGATTGGATTCTCCATGACACAGTTCTTTCTCAAAATGGGTACGAGTTGGTATTTCATTTCCCCATCCGAAGAACAACCCATCTCCTTCTCCATGTAGTAAGCTACATTCTTGCACCGTGGTGTTGATGGTATCAGCTCCATGGATACGAATTAAATATAAGCACTCTTTTTCATGTGCTGATGATCCTGTTGACTGCATCCTAAATGCGGTCTTCTCACCAGTATAGTTATATATATTTCCCGAACTGCAGATATCTGCTGATGATATGAATAATAATTCAGCGTTTTCCTTGCTAAATGCAGCTATATAGTTATTATCAAGATCATAAAGCATCTTGCATAAGAGGTTTTCATTAAACACTACTCAAACAATGAAAGGCAGGTCCTCTGATCGCTTTAAAGTGAATATTTAATTCTTTAAATTACCCTTATATAACGTGGTAGACAGGACCATTTTGGAAGACGAAGGCATGAAACATTTAAACAACATTATTTAATGTACATTGTACAACACATGAAGTACTCAATAGCCTAAAAATAAGATTGTTTTAAAAGCAACGAAAGCTATATTTTGATTACCTACATTTTAAAATCATTCACTTGTTTTTCTTTATTAAAATTTATTTCCAAAGTAAAATATGTACAATGAATGCAGGTCTATAATGCAACAATCTAAACCCAAGAAAGAATATTCTGGAGATGATTTTATCCTATCGGGGTAAAAAAGGCTTTCATAGAAATTCAAATTACATTAGAACATATAATTCAAAGGCTTACGGTAATCTTCAGGTAGCTTTGTGTCACAATTCTTGCCATGCCATCCGTTCGGACAGAGACAGGTGTAATACCCATACGCACCATCCAGGCAGGTTGCACCATCGTGACAGGGGTTACTCATACATTCTGGTCATGAAAGCAAACAATGTGGCACTTTATTTTTTGGTATTTAGTTTTGAATAAATAATGTCATGGTAATAATAAGAATAATGATATATAATAAGCAGCTGGAACCAGAGGTCGGCGTCAGCGTATTTGTAAAAGATGGCACAAAATAAAAACAAACAAAAAAAAACCAATCAAATAAACAAACAATAACAACAAACAAAACAATATCAAGAAAAAAAAAGGTTCTCATATCTTCTGAAGCGTTTTATGTGTCAAAAATCTCTCACCCGCAGAAGAAAGAAAGATTTTTTTTTCTGAATCTCTTTACAGAAAAGCCAATGTGGCATTTCATTTTACATTACATAGCAAAAAATATTGTGCAGAAAATCCCTTTCTCTATTTGGAATATGACATCTTGTGAAATGTTTACACATCTCTTTGAAAATGAAAACTGCATGTTCAGTAGTTTAGTTTTGTTACACTATATCATCGAACAATGCTAGCTGTTTGTATATATGGGCGTGTACAAGCAACTTTTATTTACACATGTTGAGAATCAAATTTTGACACACATTGTGTCGCGTGATTTAGTTGAACTTTGATGCTGTACCTCGATGAAAGTTATGTTCTGAAAAGGGACAATAAATGAGTGTACGTTGGTTCAATATTAGTTTGCACGGTGTTTTCTTTTTCTTTTTTTTTAAATCATAAACAGAATATTAACTGCTAAATATTAATATAAAAAACACAATTTTGTCTTTTTGAACTGATAGATCTGAAAGGTAGTATTACATTTATTAAAAATGTTTTTGTCTAAAACCAGGGGGAAATACTTCTGGATCTGGGTTTATGATCATGCATATGGACTGAAAGTGATGTAGAAATAAAGTTCCCAGGACTTATTCATTTGAGAAAAATACTAATGGTATTCGGTAAAATAATAGAAATAAGATTTATAAAACACTTTAAGGTAGTAGATCTATAAGAAAGTGTTTTGTTGTTGTGTTGATTTCACAAATGGCAATCAATCACTTTTAATCATCGTCAACAACAAAATATTCATATACTTTTAAAACATATCATGCCAGGTTATCTTGAAATAGTTTACACGTAATTGGAGAATTTAGCACAATGTTTCTGGTGCAAAGGAACCTCTGCGGGGGAAAACCCCGAAGTTGCTAGTAAAGAGGTAGAAATCAAAGCAAAGTGAAATTGAGCAAACCTGCATGGTAAATTGTTAGATTGATGGAAATCTCTTTGACTCTTACGTATACACGGTTTTGGTAGCAAAAATGAAATTGGAAAGAAACGTGTTAAATACAGTGCGTCCCCGAAAAAAAGTTAGCAGTTGGAAAAAATGCTCCCAAAATAAATGTTTCAAAATATGTTTGGGAAATGTTCATACCTGTGGATAGCTTAGGTCTCTTCTATCAAATGACACCAAAATATCTCACATCATTTTACGCTTGAGTTAGCAAAAGCCAAATTTGTGAAAGGGTGTAAAATCCTGTCTTGTCAAGAATTGATATGGACAGTGCATGGCTGAGAAATGGCTTAGAAATATCCGTATTCTGATCAATAAAGACAATTCATGAAATAACAGGCTATGTTCTCTGTAAATCATTACACATCTCATCAACATTCTATCTTGGGTGAGCAATTAACTGCTTTGCTGAGTGTTTCAAAATGTTACTTTTGGTGAGTCTTTTAATTTCATCTGGCTTGCTCACTTAAACATAAAGTTTTGATGGGATATATCAGGAAATACATTGCACAAAGTCTGTTCTTTAATTGGGGAGACTTTTTTCCAATTGTCAATTTCAAATGGTTCTCAACTTTGTTGATACTAGTCAGAACAGTCTGAGTTTTGCACCCTTTCACAAAAGTGGTTTAGATCACTCGAGCATAATAACAAGTCAGATCCTTTGGTGTTATTGTATGTTTGGTGTTATTGTATATTTAAATTGGGAGACTTTTTCCAACTGCTAACTTTATTGGGACACACTGTATAGTCTCATGTTGTTTTTCCATGTATCAAAAGATGTTTGTACGAGATCATTTGGTATTCCATCAATGATTTCTAGTCCATTTCATATCGTAAATGTATATCAGGAACGCTAGATCATGGCAGTATACCGACAGTGGCGTATCTAGGGATTATGCTGGCGCCCAGGGCAAACAATGAAGTTACGACCCCGCCCCCTGAGTACCCGTACTTATCTACTTTATTGTACAAGCGAGAGAGCAAAGCGACCGTGCTGCAATTTTTTTTTCATTTTTAACCCTAAAAAACGCAAATTTCTTGTGCATTTTATCCAGGAAATTTTGCAATTCACTACCGCAATCGAGCGGTAGAGAAACTCGAATTTTGTACATTGATAAACGGTTTTCGGTTCACTCACTTCAACAATCCGGAGCAAAACTAACGAAAACCCTTAAGGTAATAGTCGAGAAATTCAGCAAGGCGACCTAAAGTTTTCAAATGCTGAACCTTGCAAATGCTGTTTTATACACTTTATCCTATTTGGGGGCGCAATATTTAGCAGGAGTCAGATGAAATTTACATGGTAGCGAGCAAAGCAACGACAATTACATTTTAATTTTCAAATTTTTACTCTTTAAGCTATTTAAGAACTATATACTGGGGGCGTGAAATTGCGAGATCCTGAAAGAAAATAATTATGCGAGGGAGGAAAGCGACCGGATTTGGAAAAAAACAATCGCACTTCATAATATATTACTCGTGAATTTACCCTGCGAACTTGGGGGCGCATAATCCGTAAGGATTATGATTTTTTTTCATTTCTCCTTTTTTACTTTTTCTCTTTTGCGTTTTTAGCGCCTCCTCCAAGTGCCGCCCGGGGCATGTGCCTCCCTGCCCCTAGATACGCCACTGCCCACAATTATTACTTTTGACAATGTGATAAGAAAAGGAACCCCCTGTAATAGACCGCTTCTGTAATGTTGCAAATTTTATACATACCTTTCAAACAAAGGTTGTTCTTGACAACCTGAAAGCTTGCCGGATATAGCAACAAATAATGTATGCAAACTGGATTCCAAGCATTGAGGCTTATTTGTAAAAAGGGTTAATGGAATTAATAGCTCATCACTAGGTGCTCAGATAATATATGTGCATAAATTTTTATACATTACAGAAGCGGTCAATTGTGCATGTGTTATTGCATTTTATTATTTTGGTTATTCTTTGTAAAAAAATTAATCGTCCAAATTTTGGGGTTTCCAAAACATTTAAGCAAGAGCTCAGTGGTCAGTCCAATAGAGTTCAGGTATTATTATATTTCTGCAAGATTATCCCCTAATACTTGGATCGATTATCGTACTGATTTAGACGATTAAGTTATTCGTTTGACGAAATTTTTCCCCAGGTTAATTTGAATTTGAGAAATTTTTCCCCAGGTTAATTTGAATTTGAGTCATTTTAAATCATTGAAATTAGAGTACTTCACTTTGGTCGTTAATGGTTTAGCGGTGATAATATACTAATTTTCATTTCATTAAAACTATTGTCGTGTCAATCCTATATCATGTTATATACAAGTAGTGTTTTTTTACCTTATTTTTTCTCTATTTCTTTATGTGCTCGTGATTTCTCTTATTTTGCGACACATTTTAATACGATTGGAGGTTTGCCATATTTTTCAATATTTTGTATTTAGTTTTGTTATTTGTTTCACATGTGAACTTTTCAGGCGTTTCAGTGTAGGCCTACATGTATGCATGTGAGAGTGATGAAGAACTAAATTCTTACTTTTATTGTCTACCTGTCTACCTGTCTACCTGTCTATCTATTTATCTATCTCATTCCATTCAGCTATTATGATTTCATAGTGAATAAATCATTTTTTTAAATAGATTTGAGGCCCCCATAAAAAGTCGCTAGGTGGGCTCGTCCCTAAGGCCCTCCAATGGACGATGCACCGGGTAAAATGGCACCTTGATGATGTCACAGTGGATATGGGATGAGGACATTGGATATGTCATTGGCATAATTATCCTCTCATAAGAAGGCTTGAGAATTTTACCGACTTTGAAGGAGATTGAAATTGAAAAGAAAAGAATGATGAATAATTAAGTGAATGAATGAATAGATACCGACATAAATAAATAAAGTAAATAAATGAATGAAATATATAAATGAATAAATAAATGGATTAATAAGTAAAAAAATAAATACATGAAAAATGAATAAATAAATGAATACATGAATACATGAATGAAAAAAATAAATAGACAAACAAATAAATAAAAGGTGGTCTGTTGATGACGACAGACAGACGACCAAAAAACACCCTTTTCAGCCAAGTGGCATTCAATACAGATCTCCACTTGATCGCTATACGATATATCCATGGGGCAAGTAGTCCCCTCCCAGGGCCGTCGATCCGTTTTTCGGATTGATGGGGGTGGGGGGGGGGGGGAGCCTAATATTACCCTTAATGATTTCTTAACGCCTCTTAATTACCAGCTTCTCCAGACTGTTAATGAAGCAGGGAAAATTAGAGGAACAATCCCGGGGGGGGGGGCACTCAGATATATGAGTATACACATGCGCGTGCAAGAAAACGCGTAAAAGGGGTCCCTTTTTCAGGTGGAACGCGTAACGCGCGTTACGCGTTAAGGGGTCCAAAAACGCTGATTTTCAAAAAGGGGTGCTTTTGACTAATCTGGCCGAGTCAAACCTGTTTAGGGGGGTTGGATGATGAAAAACCGCGCAAAAATCCTCGTTTAGGGATTTTTTTTCATCCAAGTATAAAACCTGTTTAGGGGGTATTTTGAAAACCCATGGACACGCATGTGTACACCCATATATCTGAGTGCCCCCCCCCCCCCCCCCCCCCCCGGGCGAACAGTCTGATCGTGTAATACCTTATATGTACATGTATTTCATTTTTTGAAAGATTTCCCCCGAGTTTTGCATAATTTTTCCTTATTTTATTTTCCACCTCCGGATTGATTTATTGCCATTCCATAATCTACGCCTCTGCCCCCCGATCGTGGTAATAAATAGCCAACTCGGTTCAGTCTAGGACAGACAGCCCTGAGAAAATGACATTATTTCCCTAACAAGAAACCTTATAGAACAATCAAATGAAATGAAAATAATCGAATGAAATGAAAATATTGTTAGTTGGAAGGGGTTTGTTTTCCGTGGTATTTTTCTTTCTTTCTTCCCCATCGTTTTGTTTTTGTTTGTTTGTTTTTGTGTTGTTGTTGTTGTTGTTGTTGTTGTTTTTTTTTTTTGGGGGGGGAGATAGTGACTGGAGATTATCCATCCTAAGGTGATGATTGCAGGGTCATTATTTCAGGGTATTGGTCTTAGAATCGATGCAGAAGGTATCAGCAACTATTGACAGAAAGTATTTTATAGGTCACTCATTCAGATTCCTCAATAATTAGAGGCCTTCATCCATGATCTCCCCATTGCCTCCTTCTAGGCGCCCTGAAAACGCCCGATTCCCCTAAGACAGTGCTATGATCTAACGTTAATTAATTTCAGGATATAAAATAAGAAAAGCTTAGCTCACCGTTTGTAGCGTTTCCAACAGTTATGAACAGAAGGAGAGCGATGATTTCGAAAAATGACCCTTTCAAGTCCATCGCGATATGGCTTCAAAATCAGACTTTACACAACACTTCAGATCATATTCCTAAACCATAATCCACAAAGTAAAGTCTCCTTATCGAGTCCCAATGAAGACATTTCTTGTCCATCGTATCTATCCGGCTTCCATTGTTGAACTTTCAATTCTGAATCACAAAATGCCTATGTTGAAGTTTCGTTTCGAACATAGCTGTTGATCCCCCAAGTTATTGTGCACGCACTATTTTTGACCAAGGTCGAAATACTGACTTTGACCTATAAAACTTTTTTTGTGGCAGAGAAAAAAAAGGATGGGGTAAGAGAGTCATAAGGGGGCAAGGGGGCAATTTGCCCCCCCCCCCCCCGACAGATTTTTAACCATGACAAAAAACATTACTCTTTCAATCTTTATGAATTATTTATTTCGAAGGCAATAGTAACCAAGTTGCTTTTAAATCCGAATATTTTCTCGATCGATCGCAATGTGAACCCCCCGGATCAAAACCCATGGTATCAGGGGTGGGTGCAGGGAGAGGAGAGTTATTCCCCCCTTCCCGCGCAAAGCGCGAAAAACCTTGACATTTTAGCAAATTTTGAGAGCCAGATAACGGCAGGTAGCCCCCTTTTCTGCCTTTTTGCTCTCACTTCCCCTGCTTTTTCGCTCTCGCTTTTTTTTTAGTGGCTGGGGTTGCGGCCATGCCCCCCCCCGGTGCCCCTGTCTACGCCAGTGTTGATTCCTTTGCTCTTATATGTCACTCTCCTCTTATTGTGACTGACAATCTGCAGAGGGCTGACGAGATTCACAAAATCGTATTCCTAAAAAAAAAAAAAAAATGAAAATATTTTTTAAAAAATGTCATAGCCCCATTTTTGACTATCTTGGACCCACCCCTAAATCCAGAATGAGAAAAGGAAGTATAGATGGAGATGCAGAGAAAGGCAGAGATAAACTGAAAAAAACCCAGGAAAAACAAAAAATGATTTCAATAACCAAATAAGCCAAGTCATTGCTCATACCTTGAAATCTTCCCACGCTCATTGTAACATATATCAGGTGACATTCAGGGTCATCTCTTTCATTCCCTTTCTCTGTTCATATCAATGTAACTCTCCGCACTCTGTACAATCTGATCAAGTTTTTTTTTTTTAAACGCAATATCATTTGAGATGAAAAAAAAAATTTGGTTTGGACGAGGTTCTTAATAGTCGCATGAATCGACATGTTTCAGTTGCTGAATATTGAAAAAAAGTTCAAAAGGTTCAAAAGGGTTATTTTTTAAAAATGTCTGCTAAGAAAGCATGTATGCTGGTACGTAAACAACCAGGGGATCGACGACTATAAGTCCTCTCCGAGGGACTTGGTAATGAAGATAAACGCGTTACCAAAGGGCACTAGCGCATCCACTTGGTTTTGAACCAGAGTCCTCCCAGTTACGAGACCACTGCTCTACCACTGAGCCATCGTGGGCCTTTCAGTCGGTGAATAGGACCTATCGGCTGAGAACAGTGTCTTATGCGTATCTACGGTGGTGGGGGGGGGGGGGGGACATGCCCCAGGCAGAACTTGAAGGGTGAAAAAAAATGCAAAAAAGGAAAAGAGAAAGGAGAGGAATGTGAAAAAAAGATTGAGATTAAGCGCCTCCAATACGCAGCTATACATTTTTGAGGGTTTAAAATGCAAACATTTTTCTGAAGCTTGGATGTTTTGCTGCCTAGCTTCAGAATCTCGTAATTTCCCTGCCCAAATACAGGATATAGTGCTTCTGAAGGGTATTGCAAATGTTGTAAATATTGCAAATGTTAATTCATGCAAATCATGCAAATTTCACTATGTTTCTTATCCTTGGACTTTTGTATGGTATTTACTATTTATGTGCAGATATTGAAATGCATTTCCATCAAAAAATCCTTTGTAATTGATGTTGACAAAAGGTACAATTTTGACTAGACTATAGAACTAAGACAAACAATATGTCAAATGCTATACAGATTTCAATTTTAATTGTTACTTTTGTGACCTGTAGAAAATATAATATACATTTGTCATTGGTATAAAAATAAGCATTCTCATTCATTACACAATTCAAGCAAGTTTTTGATGGCACCAATCATTCAAATGAAAGACTTCTTTGAATAAACAAACAAGAGGCAATGGATAACACCACATCTTGGTTATTTTTAGACTTTTTTTCCTCAAAGGACTCTTAAAGTTTGATATCAAGATATTTTATTTCAGAAGAGACAAAAATACCCACAAGTACCACCTCATTATAGACTTTATGGCATGTACATGTACATGTTCAATAGCAAACACTATCATTTTAAACTATTAATGCCATCAATACATGTATTTTGCAATCACAATGTACATTGTATTTAATTGTTTGGAATAGTATTCCAAAATATAATCCAAATTTTTACATTCACATTAAAATGCTTTCGCAAGATATAGTATACAGGTAATATGCATACAAAATCATGACATCACAATTGAATTCTTATTTTCCTGCACTGGATTATACAACCCCCTTCCAAACTTAATAAGTGTTCAAGCTTTCACAGGTTTCATTTCATTATCACAAAATAATAGGCATAATCTATTTCAGTATAAGAGATATGGAAGAAAAATCATAAAAAACTCAACCTCACATAATTTTTTTCAGCAAATTTTCAATGTACCATATACACTGTATTCAACGAACACCAAACATAGGCCTAGTGCAGAAAAATATATAGACAATCATGTATATATGCATAGTGCTAATCATAGAGTACTGTCTCCCAATATAATTTGATAAAAGCACATCCATATCCTTGAGGCCAGTGAACTGGTAACAAACTTGCATTTTGGGAAAAATACCTGAACCCATAACTGAACCCTTTGCCTGCGGGAACCGGTTGGTCCCTGTACAAAGTCTATGGCATTGAGAGCATTCAGGAGTCAACGAGTTAAACATGCTAAAGAAATCATGCTTACTGAAAAGCACAATGTACATGCACATCACAGATATCTATCTATGGGGAAGGCCAAGATATGTCCCACACGTTACCAAGTATTATGGAATTCTATTAAGGAATTGGTGAGCATGAATTGACATTAAAATATCATTTTTACTTCATACTGTCTGATCCAATCTCAAGGAGGCCTATCAGCCTGATACAGTCATCAGATATATTACATGTACCTGGTAAAATAGCTCAGAAATTTCAGTCTTGAACATTCCGTTTAAGTTTGGTTTGAGTCTGTGAAATTTGTTAAATGGGACTATATATAACACAGCTCTTAATATTCCATATGCTTTCTCTACAAATTACATAACATTGATTATCATTGTAAAAAGTAATAGATGTGAAAACAAATTTGACACGCCAGTATCGTACATATACTATTGGTATACTACATCAGCATTTGCATGTGTACATGTATTTCAATTATTGCATTATTCTTTCTTTCAATTTATATTCAACAAGAGCCATTGTGTAGCCTACAAATCGAATCTGTTGTAATACTAACACACACTATTTGATGAATAAAATCAAATACACCATTACTCACTCTTAAAACTATAATTTTAATGGAGTATTTCTTACAGTTTCCTTAATGTCATGTTAAGATGGACAATGTAACTGCAGGTCATCAAATAAGGCAAAAATCTATTTGGGGATTCCGAAGTTGATGTCATCCTCAATACCACATTCGTCACTGCCACGAAGGATCTTGAAAAATCCTATAGCACAAGAAATAAAACAAAATAAAAACATTACAAGTGACAATGAAATGGTGATTGAGATAATGTAAAACCAGAAATTTTCACGTGCATAAAACTTTTGCGAATTTTGCGAGTGGTCAAGATTTGTGAAAGTTTCTTGCTGCAAAATTGGCTGCCATTAACAATTCACAAAAGTTTTACTTCGCGAATGTTTCTGGTTTTGCACTTAGTAAAGGGTAGTTGTAACTCATAAGTACTTGCAATGAAACTGCACTTTGAACGAACTAGTCTGAAAGTACTTCTAAATTATCAATCATGTAGTGAATGAGAATCCTCATAATATACCAGGCTTATTTCGAACAGCAAAATGTTTACAACGTAATGAAAACTTGCGCAAGACACCACATGTTCTACTAAAAATAATTCATATCCTCCTTGTACAGCATTGAGCCACACCAAATTTTTTCGACCTTTACACATCTACAAACAAAGAATAAAACAAATCAAGAAAATTATAACTAATTTTGTTATTTACTAGATAAATCTATGTATCTACCTATTTGCTAGTTTCCCAAACTATGCCGCCAATCGAGAAAAACTAAGTCAGAAACGCGCATGCCCCTGCCTGCGCGCGCTCTCCCCGTCTACCTATATGATCGCGCAGCCGCCATGCTCTTCCTCTTCCGAGCAGTCAGAGACAGAATCCAGGACATGTCAGACAAGGAGAGGGGCTGGAGGGAGGGACATAGGTAGATACATAGATTTATCTAGTAAATAACAAAATTAGTTATAATTTTCTTGATTTACAGCAATAAATCGATGTATCTACCTATTTGCTAGAATAGCACGGATAAAAACCCGGGTGGCATGTCCCAGGACGGGAAGAACGAACGCGGGGCAGGAGTGAAGACGAAAAACAGCTCTCAACCCAGAGGTAGCAAAACCAACCTCACCCGAAGGATCACCCTTAAAAAAAGAAGGATGTGAAGAGGAAGGGGAACGCCAAAGGCAGCCCGCAAGATATCTTCCAAAGGAATAACCTGAAAAAACGCCCAGGAAGTAGAAAACTCCTGGTATCGTGCGCTCTTGGAGGACTCTCAAACAGAAGAGCCTCCGAACCCGCAGCTTGGATAGCCTCGACAATCCAACGGGAGATAGACTCCCGCGACGCTGGGAAAAAGGGTGACGGGAAAAAGAAAGAGCTGATCATCCTTACAAAAGACCTTAGTCCTATCCAAGTGCCATTTGAGAGCCCTAACAGGGCACCAAGACTTACCCTCTATGACAGAAGAGAATTCTGACAGAGGACTCTCCAGCTGATATGCTCGGGCGCCGTAGAGAGAGAGCCTGAAAAGTGCTTCTCCTCTGCCCAGAAGCAAAAGCGACCAGAAAGGCGGTCTTAATCGAGAGATGGTGTAACGACGCTTAGCACAACGGCTCAAGGGGCAGTTTGGCCAAAACGTCCAAAACCAAAGGAAGGCTCCACGCAGGAGTCAACTGGCTATTCGCTGGTCGATCTAAGAAGAACGACCTCAGCGAATAGGTCAAGAAGGGAGGGTTCGAAAAACCCGAACCAACAGAGAAACCAAGGTGAACCGCCGCAAAAGCTGAACGGTATCCACGAATGGTAGAGAGAGATCTACCCTTATCGAAAAAAGGGGGATCAAGAATTCGCAAAAGCACCGACCGAGGCAGAACGGGGAGAAAATTCCCGTCTCAGCACCCCAAGCATGGAACGCTTCTAACGTTGAGCTCGAGTAGATTCTCTTCTACTCCGGACTATGAACTGGGAGGCTCTCTCTGAGAGTCCTACAGCCCTCGCATCCTCCCCGACAGAGGCCAGGCGGACAAAAACAGAGCCGCTGGACGAAGGTGGAGGATCCCCGATAGGGGCTGAGCTAAGAGGTCTGCTCTCCGGGAAGGGAGAGTGGCCGACCGTCCAGCAGAGACAGAAGAAAGAGGAAAACCAGGTCTCCTCGGCCTGCAAGGTGCTATGAGCAGAAAACACGCCCGATCCTCCTGAATTTTCCCCAGGACCTGAGGAATTAAGGAGACCGGCGGAGGGCGTAACCCCGGATGTTCCCCTACAGAAGGGAGAACGCATCGAGGGCCCAAGCTTCCGGAGCCCGCACTCGAGAGCAGTATCTCGGGAGGCGACCTAGAGGGACCCAGACCGAACGGAGGTAAACAAAGACCTCTGGATTCAGTGTCCACTCGGAGGGAAGGCACATGCCCCGGGACAGAAAATCTGCAATCAGATTGTCCTGGCCGGGAGCATAAGAGGCGATCGGAATTACTCGGTGAGACCGATACCACCTCCAAAGCTTAGCGGTCAGATCGTTCAGAGTAACGGAACGAGTCCCGCCTTGTCGGTTGATGTAGGCAGCAACAGAGGTGTTGTCCGTCAAAAACAGGACGGAGCGACCTGTAATCATGTTCCCGAAAGACGGGTGACATGAAGACTGCCATCAACTCCATTGATGTGGGGCAAGGTGCACAGGTGTGACCAGTCCCCCGAGACCACCTGATCCGAAACAAGGGCCGCCCCACCCCAGAAGTGAGGCATCCGTCTAGATGTTGACTGACGGAAGGGGCGTGCGAAGAGACCTGCCTTGAAGAAGGAACAACTCTTTTGGTCAGGGGATAAGCAGGTGTTTGATTCCCTCGTGAGAGGAATCCACACCTTGAGAGAGTCTACACTGGGCTTGAAAACTTCAGAAGAAGTTGGAATGGCCTCATATGAAGCCGACAGTCTTGGAGGACATCCACAAGGCTCGATAAGTGGCCCAAGAATTGGCGCCATCGGCCTGCCCGAACTCGACGTAAGAGACGAAGAGATCGAGCTAGTAAGACAATCGCTTGAACCTTCTCCCGACTAGGGCGGGCAACCTGGTTCACGATGACTAATTCCTCACCCACGCGAATGGGCCGGAAGCCGGAAGAATCGAGGCCAAAGTTTCCAAGCGGAAACGCTCCCTAGGTATGAAGGTATTCATGATCGTCATATCCAGACCAATCTGAGTTTCCCCGAGCGATTGGGGAAAAACAAGGATAGGGGAGAGACACCGATGAGGGTGTCTCGTACCCTGTCAATCGCGCCCTTTACCAGCAGCTCTTGAATCTCTGGAGATGTGCTCTAGAAAAGGGGGGGGCGAGAGTGTGGGAGGGTTGTGAATCGTGGGCCGAATCACGGCCCCGAACGCGACCCCGGGCCTTCTTCCTACTACGAGGAGAAGGCCCCGCCTTGGCTCCAAACGAATGTGGAGCACTGGGCTGAACTAGCGGTGTACGAGTGGGCTGAAAGCCGGAAGTGACACCGCGTCTAGGAGGTGGAACGTTAGCCTGAGCCTGCGACTTCGGAGCCGTTTTAGGACTTAAGGCGTATGGAAGTTCCGCCTGCTTGACGCAACTTCAAGCTGGATCGCTTCAGTCACCCTACCTCCAAAGAGGTGTTGACTGGAGTGGGGAACACTGACCAACAGGGCAGTTATGACCCTCTAACAACAGAATGTCCGACTCAGACATCTGGAGTTCCTGGCCCCTATCCCGAAGGGAAAGGAGCGTACCCAAGTAGGTAGTCAGTCTCAGGCCAGACCTGGAATGGACTTCCATCAGGTTCGGGAATTTCTCCGCTTCGGTGTAACTCGTACTCTAAGTTGACACCAAGCCTTCCACCTCATGAATGAGGTCACTGGAACAAGACTTTCTCGTAAAGAATCGAGAGTGTCTTGCTGGGAGAAGGTGAAATCCCTGGCCAAGGGACGAACCTTACCAAGAATGGAAGGAAGCAAAGTCATTGTAGACTCGCTTAAAGCCCTCCGTAAGAGGGATGCCCTTGGAGGGACGCTCACCTTTGAAAAAAGGAGAGACGGATGTCCCAAATCGACCCGACACGGCATAAAGTGTCGGGAAGATATTTCTCCAGCAGGGCTTGAGTATCTACCGCCAGGGACCGAAAGGTCTGGGGTGTAACCACAGCCTGTGAAGAGGCATCATCCTCCGAGAATCTCGACTGCGAAGCCTGATCCCAAGAGGGCGGTTTAGGCAGTCCCGAGATTCCTCCCCAGGCGAAGCACCAAGTGCCGCTGGAAGGGGAGCAGCCCCGACCGGACGATCAAAGCTGAACGTGGTCGGGAGGCGCCCGAGGGGGGCGGCAAGACTCATGTGTGTTGGAAACCAACAGCACTGAGCCGGATACCTGAGCAGAGGAACCGGATCCCAATCCACTGACAACAGTGGTGGATAACCAAGGGAAAACAGCGTTCCTAGCCGGATAACCGGCAAAACCGGATCCGGGAACCGAAAAATCGATATCCGAACCGGATCAGGTATCCGAACCAGAAACGGTATCCGAACCGGATCCGGCCTCGGGCGGGTACAGGTATCCCCCCTTCCCCCATGGGGGGAGGGGTTGGAGTCAGGCGTGGTGGGGGGTACGGACATAGCGTCCGACTAACCACTCTTCTCCACAATGATCTTCAGATAATTCAGAAGTGCATGGGAGACGCCCGACTCAGAAGAAGAAGTCGCCCTCGGGGCTTCTTCTTGGCCTCCCCTGACACAGTTGGTGAAGACTCGGTCGATGTCGAGGGGAGAGAGTCCGCCCCGCCGGCTGGCTGGGCAGTACTCTGGCGCTTACGTTTCTTGGGCAGGCGAGCATGTTACCGCTCCCTTTACCCATTTGAAACGGGCGCCGCTTCCGTAGTAAACCCTGTACTGGGTACATTAGGAAGATCACGACTCTTTTTGCTCTTTCCCGCCTTGCTTGGATTAGAAGCTTGCGGAGAGACAAAAAAGAGCCGACCCCTGAGCGAACACATCTATGGCTAGTGAGCGAGAAGTGCTGCTCGAGCGAGACGAACTGTGGGTTGGGGTGAGAGGTATTGGGCGTGTTAGGCACTCACTCCCACCGTTATACAAGTCTCTATCTTCGAGAGAGGTATTGGCCATGTTTCAGGACTCACTCTCTCGGTATACCCCGCATGAGTTGGTCGTCAGAACAGACGACGAACTCATCACGGGGCGAGCCGTACACGAGGTAGGCCCTAACTTACCTTAGTCGAAGTTCCGGGGAAGATAACATTGGTGCGAGATAAATCTCGCAGCCAACCCTCCCAAGGCTAGGCGAGTCCCCTTATAAGTATTAAAATACTGGGGAACACCAGCCATAGACGGAGACTTCGACATGGCTGAAAATAAAGACAAACAAATATAGAAAATATATATAAGGTAATAAAAAAAAAATTATTATTACAAACAATATAGCACTATATATAAGTTAACAACCAACTCACAATACGGAGTGGGAATAAACTCCTATTACGGAGAACACAACGTTTTGATAAGACCGCTTGTCTAAGCGCGTTGAATCAACCACCTACAGACACGGGGGAGGAGCCCGACACAGTGTACTAGTACACCGTCTGTGAGTAACGCCCAGAAGGGGAAGAAAAACGGTAAAGTAAATTGATTAAAATACCGTGAAGGAGGTTGAAAAATCCGATACACCAAAATGAGTGTGAAAACTTGGTGAACAGGATTTTTATTGCGAATAGCAACCAAAAACGCTTTTGGAGGTAGAAATCTCGCAATTTAGGTTAAGACTTAGCTCATAGATGTCACTTCTCTGACGGGCGAGAAAGGAAGAGGAAGAGCATGGCGGCTGCGCGATCATATAGTTAGACGGGGAAAGCGCGCGCGGGCAGGGGCATGCGCGTTTCTTACTTAGTTTTTCTCGATTGACGGCATAGTTTGGGAAACTAGCAAATAGGTAGATACATCGATTTATTGCTGTAAATACATGTATATAAAATTTGATGACAGTTTGAGCCCGTGTAGCTAAGAGCATAGATAACAGAAGGGTAGGGGACTGGTAGGGAGGTTATAAAAAAAGGGCACAGGTAAAGTGGTTGCTCTGGGTGCACTGTACGTTTGTGAATCAACATGAAATACTGAAAAACAAGAAAATGAATGAGTTTTGGAAGTAGTCCAGATGTCCCAAATTGGATGCCATGAAGTACTTAAATTACAACACTGAACAATGCAAAATCTGTAGATATTTGGCCAAAGATTTTTTGCTGTGAAAATGGCCGTCATTATCAATGCGTGAAAGCTTTATGGGACTTCACATATGTTTTCTTGCCACAGTACCCAGTGTTAGTGAGATCAATGGGGAGGGGCTTACCTTGATCACCCCAATCAGAATTCCAGGAGTTAGCAACCAGCCAGTAAGGGGTGCTGTTCTCGACACCCCATCCCAGAATCTTAATGGCATGACCTCCAAGCACTTCTCCTGTCACATGCTGGTATACACCTGTCAGGTCAAGAGGTCAAAAGGTCAGTCAGACAACATATTCATTTGTTTGTTGTTGGGTTTGAAGTATGTTTGCCCTGCTAAAAGAGCAAGTACATTAAAGGCCAACACATTTGAAATATCGAGCTACATGTAGTTGCAATGTAAATGATATTGAAGAACGGGGCTACAAATATATTTTTGATGACTTCCAGTAAGTTGTATCTACAGCACACACATCAAGGAGAAGAATTTTTACAAAGCTGAATTAATATTCTTTTCTTCTTCACACTGACAAAATTGACATAATATGTTATTCCTACACTTTTCAAATAAAAAGTCAAGTATCTGAAAAGAAAATTCATGAACAATAGACTATTTGTATGTTGTAATTTTTTTTTAAAAATCACTAGTTTATTTGTATAATTGATTTTAAACTTGTCCACTGTATTGCCATTTTAAAGATTTCAATGCCTAATTTTCATTTAAAACTAGATGATTCTCGACTGCGCGCAGTAAAAATTTATGCCGCCGCCCTTGCCAGATTAGAAATATATCGCACATTCATGTTGATTTGTTTTAAATTTTGATTGAACCAGAATAAAACGCCTATAATTACGTGTTAATTGACTTCTTTGGCATTTGACCTTACACCTTAAAACCAAAAAGTCTAATCACTTTATCTCCTCCTAGTCATGAATACAAAATAGTTGAGCTATGGTGATAACAAAGGTAAAAAAACATTGATTTCACATACACCTGTATAATGTCCACTATGACCTGTCACCTTTGACCTACATGAATAAAAATCTAATCAATTTGTCTCATTATGGTGATGTATACTATTTCCAAGTTTGAAGTTAATGGATCAAATGGTTCTTGAGATATCACGTTAAGGCTAAAACCTGCAATTTCAGAAATTGGCCTCTGTGACCTTGACCTTTGACCTACTTACCCCAAAATTTAATCAGATCGTCTTCCTATGATGATACATACTAGCACTAAGTTTGAAGTTCATACTTCATGTGGTTCTTTAGTTATCGCTAGAACAAGAAAGCGGGACGGACGGACGGACAGACGGACGGACAGACGGACGGACAACCCGAAAACAAAATGCCTCCAGCACCACCTTCGGTGGGCGGAGGCATAAAAATGATGAAACCATCAAATGGCATATAGTAACACATTAATCTTGTATATATCTTTTAGGTTTTTGTATGAGAAGTTCATGAGCCAACCCCAAAATATAAAATTGTGTCCTTGATGGGTTAAGAGCAAGGTGAATGAACGCTACTCTAATCAACCAACATCTCGCAACTTCTTTCATGTATATATCATAGCAACCGGTCAAATAACAGGAGAATAATACATAGGAAACTTCTGCAGGTAATCATGGAAAATCTGGAGTTTTTACAATGCACAAGGATCTAATAAACCCGAACTGACCGCTCTTGTATGTAACAAAGTCTGCGTAGACAGTGAAATCAGCCTCCACCGATCCGTTTGTCATGATCTCAGTCTGGGTGGCCTCAGGATTGTTTTGGATACTGGCAACCTCCAGGGCTATAGGATACAGATTGAAAAGAAATTGGAAAATACTTCATGGACCAGTCTACGACTAAAATCAAAATTCAGGCATTCTCCTTCTCACAAGCCAATTTGCTCAAAATTACAATATACCATATTTTTTTAAATGAAATCTTCCAAAGAGTGAATAGAAATTTCAGAAAAGCAGCAATAAAACATTCTCATGTGATTCTTGTTTGCATTTTTTGCAACTGTTTCCTTTTGTTTCTTAGAATTTACAAAACAATACCATACAAAACAACACAAATCATTCATACAAGTTTAAAGAAAAAATGTTTAATGTTTAGTACTGAAAAAAGGAAAACAACTGATGTTAATTGTCAATGATAATTCCATTTATACCGCAGCACAAATAACTCCAAATCATAGATATCATAACTAATAGGGAAATTTCAAGGAAATTTAACAAAACTGTCACGATCCATATAATTTTGCTTCCTACAGGTATATTAAAAACCTCTTGGACGGATTTCCAACATCTATTTTAAAAATTTGAATTTTCATCTGGGTTGTTAGTCAGGTAATGTAAACATTGATTTTCAGGCATGCAATGATCTATCTTAATCCTTTGAATTAGACTTGAACTGGGTATAACACACATCTTCCATCAATGCTGGTTCAAGTTTGTGCTTAGTTTTTTAATAATGGGTTAAAAGACTACAAATCTGGAAACAATGCATTCAAATATAGATGTAAATTTGCCTGTTGGTTCACTACCTTGCCAAAAGAGCAGGAGGGTGAGTTGGTTTTCCTCCCCGGAAATACGTGAAATCATCTGGAGGGGGTTTCATCCAGTGTCTTGTTGGTGACTTTTACCAACAAATTTGCTCTCAGATGCAAGTATTTCAGTAGCTTTCAACAGTTATTGCAACTTGTCATTGATAACAAGTTTTATGAAACAGGGCCAAGTTATATATTCTGTCAACCGGCTCTTACCAAAGTGTTTATCTTGCTCATAAGGGGTGGAGTAACCAGCCTCACAGGTACGACTGCATTTTGGTGTTGGGCCCACATCCCCGCAGGGACCTTTGCTTCCGTTGACATGGTGGTCGCAGGACTTGATTAGGTAGGGCTGGCACCCCTGATGGCTGTTCCACTGGCCTCCTGTCACAATACCAGTTTCCTTGTAGTACTGCCAAGCTGAGGAGGGGAATCCTCCATCACATCTAGAAACACAGTACAGAAGACGCATACAAGATAGTCTCTTCTGACTGTTTAGGACAGTTCTAAGGGTATATTGTTTAATACCACAGTCACACTGACAAATGATCAACAATGAACAAACCATTCCATTACCAAGAATGGACAAGATTATTTGTCAGTTATCCATTGATATGGAGTCGTTCTGGCAATGTAGCCAAGGTATGACAACCTACCATATTATTAGCAAGACCCATGTCAGAAAAGGTTGTTTTCAATTGGGTAATTGGTGCAGATTACATTAACTGGCCTTGCACAGTTGCACCATCCAAAGGGTAATATTTTGGGAAAACCAAAGCATAATGGTACATGTAGGTTGAAAGTACGGACTGACATGTTTATAGTTTTGATGGTACCCTTGTGGGGAATCATTAACCCCAGCCGGCATTCCTCTTTCTGAAGTCCCTGATGCTTTTGTATGATCACTAAAAGTGCGTTGTGTACAGGTGAAAACAATGTTTAATGCCCACATACAGTTTTGGTTAGCCCCCAGAACTGTTTGTAGGATTTCTTAGATTTGGTTCATATGGAGGAAGATACTAGCAACTTTCAGCTACTGTAAAGTTTATTCTCCAGAAGAGGAATATTGGAAAAATGTGAGGTGAAACATAATTAAATGATTGACCCAGAAAAAATTCCAATGTCATCTGGACACGTGAAAAACCTGTTTGGCTGCTCATCCGCAATTTCTATGCTGACCTCCGAGATTGCTGTGCGAGGAACTGGTCAGGAAGATCAAGAATATGGCCCTATATAGCCAGGGTCTGGCATTTCTTTCTTTCTTTCTTTCTTTAAAACATTTTACTGATAAAAATTCATTCACGGCTTGTGAGCCAAATTGCAGATTTTTTTTTCAACCTGACTTATTTTGAAGAAACTACACTGGTTACCTGTTTGTGCTAGAATTTAGTTTAATAACCTCATCTTAACCTTTAAGTGCCTCACAGGATTGGCTTCTACTTATTTGACTGAATTACTTATATGTACCAAACAGTGACATATTGTTATATGCGCTATATAAATATATTATTAATTATTATTATTAATTCTATACTGTGGAAACTCGGTATTAAGAGCTCCGATATCACGAGATACTTGTTACAACAAGGACATTTTGCTGGTCCCGGTCTTTGTGTCCTTTTGTTTGTCTACCCTAATATAAGGAGTACCAAGTCCTCATTATAGTGAGTATCCACTGTACAAACTAACATGGTAATAATATGGAACTGTGATATTTACACTAAAATCCATCAGAAATAAAGGATATGAACAACAAAATATCTCAAACATCTATCTTTGATACACATAAAACAATATGAGACTATTTGTAACATTTTTCCTTCCAAATTTCCTCATGCTACCAATACACATGATGCAGGAAATCATGATTTTTTTTCCCCCCCCTTTTACACGAATGGCAAGTGGGGATGAAAAAAAGTAGCTGTGTGGAACAAATGTCATATGTGTACTCACTTATTTGAGTGTTATAAGATACAGAAATGTGAAGCGCATTACGCTTACATCATTATAAAACAAAAACCGCTGCGGTTTATCTGTCATTTGTGAACGAGACTTTATTGTTCCTTATCTTTAAAGTATAAAAGGTGACTGAAAGATAAAAACAAACCAAGTATGTCAACAACCTACCCATCACCACAGGTTTCACAGCAGGTCATGAGATCTTCTGCTGAGATGTGGGCCTGGACCTGACCCCCGCTTTTGATACAGATCCGATCAGACATAGCCTCTACAGCTCCAAAAGCCTGACATTTTACAGAAATTGATTACAATGTGTTAATATTTTACAGAGAGTAACATGATTAACAAATTTTAATATCTCAGTGAAAAAATTAACCTTTACTTTTGTCAGCTTCTTACTCTGCTATTTTCTTTTGACTATCTGGTACTGATTTTGACATTACCAAATACCTGACAATAACCATACATGTAGATCTACCGTTAGGCAGCCAGTGAATTTTTAATACATGGAAAACCACACCCATGTTGAATATTTCTTCTACCCAAAGATAAGAGTGATTTTGTGATACTTTCACTTGATTCCAACTGATTTAAATCATAGACATTCGTGTATTGATGTCTCAGGTACTGTACCAATGGAAAAACAAATTTCTGTTAGAATGACTGACGAATAAATTCAATTCAATTAAAATCAATTCAATTAAAATCAATTCAATTTACCCAGCATGAGCCACAAGCGCCCTGGTCGCGAACTTCCTTGATGGTGGGGCAATTGGGCCAGTTTGTTCGAGCATCAAAGTTCTCTGGAATGTCCTTGATTCTTGGAGGATTCTCAAGCCTTGGAAGTCTACATTACAGAAAGAAAGAGAGAGAGAGAGAAAGAAAGAGAGAGAGAGAAAGAGAGAAAGAGAGAAAGAGAGAGAGAGAGAGAGAGAGAAAGAGAGAAAGAGAGAGAGAGAGAGAGAGAGCATCCTTTCAATTTCATGTGCGCTCTGAAGATGGCATATTTAAAAACTTTTTGTTCAAGTGGCCATTCTACAGCTTTCTGGAGCAATTTAGAAACGCTTCTAAAGGAAAAGGGGCTATACCCAATACTATGTACTTTGGACTGGATAGGATATTACACCTTAAGGTAAGCCAGGGTGTGCATACTTGGACCCGTGCATACTTGGACCCGTGGGCATGGTGATATGATTGTACAGCCGGGGCTCAGTGATATTCTGAATGAGGGATTGGTCACTGTTCATTGCCAGTGACATGGAACAAATTAGAATTTAAATGTCATTAACCCTAAAAGGGCCTAGAAGTTTCTCGCGATATGTCCGCAACGCGCAAAGCAGTCGCCGCGGCGTTTCATGACTTTTCTTTTGAATCTCACGCATCTTTTGAGACCAAATTCGCGATGTCCGGGTATGTGGTTCCGAAGTTACGCAACACTTCGTACTTGCACGTCAGACCGAAAATTCAAAAACGTGATTTCATGTATAATTTCAATACAAAATGTGTTTTCAGCCAAAATTTAGAAATCTATGAATATTTTTACATTTGCTGATTGAAATTAAAGGGGAATAAAAGGCAACAAACGTTGGTCTATAATCATGTAGATAATTGTCAGCCTATTACAAATATCTTGAAATTACTCCTATTTGATTATTTAAGAAGGAGAACAGTGTCTCCAAAAGTTGCAGTTTCCTTGCTTGACATTATCCCATGGGGGCTGCCATTTTCTTTACAAAGTAATGTCAGAGCAGTTCTATTTGTGAGATACCCACTGACCTATACACTAGCTACCGTGACACTCATGAGTGGAATGCATGACACTGGATTTTCTCATAATGAATGATAATGAAGATACTTTTATCCTGTCATATAACCTATTTTTATCAAGATATTTGGTTCAGCTGTTTCTTTTGTTAAGCAGGATTTGGCATGCAGTTGTAAGTTGCTTGGTCTGACAAAGGTTAGTCAATTCTTCAAAGAAGTGACAAAGACCTACAACTTACTACTCTTAGATATCACCTGTGTGATAGACAATGGGGGTACCAAGATGGCTGCCATTTTGCATGGGTGGCTTTAGTTATACAATAGCTATTCATTATGCAACATCTTATCCCTTGTGTACAGGTAAATGGACAATGACATCACAGTTTTTTTCAAAATGGCAGCCCCCATGGGATAATATCTAGCAAGAAATCTGCAAACTTTTGAGAGACTGTTCTCCTTACTGAGTAATCAAATCAGTTACATGTCGTTTTTCCGAAGGTTCGTATTTCCGAAGGTTGGTTTTTCCGAAGGTTCATAATTCCGAAGGTTCGTTATTCCGAAGGTTCGTTACTCCGAAGGTTCGTTTTTCCGAAGGTTCTTTTTTCCGAAAATGAAATAGGGTTCATAATTCCGAAGGTTCGTATTTCCGAAAATGAAATGAGGTTCGTATTTCCGAAAATGAAAAAGGGTTCGTATTTCCGAAAATGAAAAAGGGTTCGTATTTCCGAAAATGAAAAAGGGTTCGTATTTCCGAAAATGAAAAAGGGTTCGTATTTCCGAAAATGAAAAAGGGTTCGTATTTCCGAAAATGAAATAGGGTTCGTATTTCCGAAAATGAAAAAGGGTTCGTATTTCCGAAAATGAAAAAGGGTTCGTATTTCCGAAAATGAAAAAAGGTTATAAATTCAGAAAATATGGCCTCAATCCGTATTTCGGATAGGGAGGATGGGAAAGACGGCCAAGTGTAAAGACATTAATTTCGTACTCAATAATCATAACAATGATAACAATTATAATAAAATCCAGAGAAATAGCCATTATATTATCGTAATTCCTATCAATATTATCATTATTATTATTATTATTATTATTATTATTATTATAATTATTATTATTATGATTATTATAATTATTATTATTATTATTATTACCATCATTATTGTTATTATTATTAATATTATCATTATTATCATTGTTCCTATTATAATAACCAATATTTGTGAGCGAGCGTAGAGAGCGAGCGCCTCAGGAATACATGTTACTTCGGTGATTAAAATACAGACTGATGTATTGAAGAAAGTGAATGATCGGATTCCGGATTAAATTTGCTACAACGAAATTGGCTTGAAGTTATTTATATAATGTATATACCGCTTTGGAAAATGAGACACACCAAAGTTCCAAGTAGATCTTTACAAGCAGAAAATGGCCACGTAATGTTTTTGAAAGGGGGAGCTGATGCCTCTTGGCAGAATATCATATTCCCCGTTTCTACAATTTGCAAGCGAGCGAAGCGAGTTAGAAAAAAACATAAAACCCTTTTTTTTTATTGTAATGGAAATGCCATTTCGCCATCAAAAGACAAATATAGAACATGTAATAATGAGCCATGAATAATATTACTTAACTGCTGCCGAATATGGAATATTTGGGCACTTCACTCGCCCTAATGAAGGGCGTTCCCTGTCCCAAACTATTCCGTTTCTAAATCTTACGCGCTAGTGAGCAAGTAAAAAAAAGGAGATATTGTCTATAGAATAATGATTTTGTTACCAGATAATCCAAACAACGATAACATTTTGAGTACCTTCCCGCCCACAGATAAGGATAGCCGACCATCTCGCTTCCCAAAATAAAAGGATGTTCGGGCACCACGCTGCTGGATTCCAGCGAGCCAAACATTGACACTTTATTATCTTTAAGACATGTAAGATGTAATTACTTCGTCAACATTCAACATAAATTGTGATTTAAAAAATACTATGAAAAGTGTATACTAAAAATAAGGTGGGGGCGTCCTGCATCCCTAGCCCTCAGAGCCATCTATTACAGAGTTTGGCCAACTCGGCTCCATGTAGGTAGCAATATGGCGCTTGTTGCTTTGTTAGGCAAGCACTAAACAAAGGAATATACGCCATGTTGTGCCCAAATAAACCGAGTTGGCCGAAGTCTGTAAGCCCTCCCCTCCGGTCCCCAAAACAACAGCAATAAAAACAACAACATAATATTACAGAGAGTTCATAAAGGAGTCACTGCTATGTTTAATAAATAGCCTGGCAAGTAGCACAACATTTTATAACAAGCATATTATTGATACGTATAGGCTATAGGCCAATTATACGATCATGACAAGGGAAATAAAAGAAGCAATAGTAGAGTAACCGGTGCAATATCTAAGTCTGGTCGCATAACTCCATCCAAAATGACATCGTCATCGTAATTCTGGGTAGTCCACTTCATAATAACAATTGTAATAATAATAATAACAATAATATCAGCAACAACAATATTATCAATAATAAAAATTATAATACTGATAATATTAGTAATAATAATAATAAAAATGATAAAACAAATAATACTACTACTAATAATAATGATAATAATGATAATTATAATAATAACAATAATAATAATACAAATAATACTAGTAATAATAATAAATAAATGAATAGATACCATAAACAACCAAAGCCGAAGAAAGATGGATCGTAACAAGTTAAAGAAGGAGTCTTATCATCAGGCTGATATGATTATCATAAAAGGAAACAAAAGTAAAACCAAACTATAATGCAAAATATTTATGCAGCAGGGCAGACTGAAATCATTGAGCATGTTTTATAACCTTGCAAAAGTATTAACATTTCTTAAAACAGATTAAAATCTTAAATTGTAGAGGTCAATGAATGAAATGCAGCATAGTATGCTGTAAGTAATGACCTTGCTTACACAACTATACAGCATTTTGTTTGCCGCATATCTGAAATGATCTATGACGCAGATAGTTTTCAAACACTTTACAATTCCAACAGAACTTTACAAAAGCCGTGCAGCAGCTACTAAAACCAAATTCAAGAAAAGAAAGATAACAAGTGAGCAATAACAAAAATGTTAAAGCCACTGCTATGTAGCACACCGCATCTGAAGAATAGTCAGGTGCAATCGCTAATTGAATATAATGATAATGATTAAAAGCAACATACAACCAAATTTGAAGAATAGTGGATCAAAATGTTAAGTTTTCTTTCAGTCGGGCTAAAATAATTATCATACAGGGAATAATCCTAACTATCTATTCTAATGAGTTGCTTCATTTTACTGCACAGTCTGCGTTTTTAACAGTTACAACCGCTGACCTGAAGTTTGAAATAACTTTTACAAGCATAACGAATTACAAAACACTAAAAGACATTGAGAGTAAAACAATCCTCATTTTTAAAGATAATATCCTATCGTTACCCTAAATTTTCCTGTTAACAGTGGCGTAGCTAGAGTCTAGCCATTGTGGGAGCACTGGCACCATTGGAGGCACAAGTCTTTTGGAATAATCTTAAAGCTAATCTAAGAAGCCGCTGGTGGAAGAGGGTTGGGGGGGGGGGGGGTGCCGGAAGGGGTCCAACCGTCTTCTTTCCTATTCCATTTTCTTTCTTTTTTTCTTATTTTTTCGCCATCCGATGAGGGAGGGGTGGGGGCGTGCCCCCCCCCCGTTGCTACACCTCTGCTCCTGATGAATTCGCCTTTTTTTTAACAGGAATTATGAACCCTATTTCATTTTTCGGAAATACGAACCCTATTTCATTTTCGGAAATACGAACCTTATTTCATTTTCGGAAATACGAACCCTATTTCATTTTCGGAAATACGAACCCTTTTTCATTTTCGGAAATACGAACCTTATTTTATTTTCGGAAATACGAACCCTTTTTCATTTTCGGAAATACGAACCTTATTTTATTTTCGGAAATACGAACCCTTTTTCATTTTCGGAAATACGAACCCTTTTTCATTTTCGGAAATACGAACCTTCGGAATTATGAACCCTTTTTCATTTTCGGAAATACGAACCTTCGGAAATATGAACCCTATTTCATTTTCGGAATTATGAACCTTCGGATAAACGAACCTTCGGATAAACGAACCTTCGGAATAACGAACCTTCGGAATAATGCAACAAATGTTCGGAATTACGAACCCTTTTTCATTTTCGGAATTATGAACCCCCAGGCATGGGAAATTAGTGTTTCGGAAATACGAACCTTCGGAAATACGAACCTTCGGAAAAACGAACCTTCGGAAAAACGAGATGCCCCCATCAAATCAGAGTATTTTCAAGATATTTTAAACAGACTGACAATTTTCCACATGATTATCAGCTAATGCATTTTGAGTTTCATTTTCCTTTAATTTATTCTAGGCTGTTTATGTTCACGAAGGTGCCCCCGACAAATTTCATCCCAAAAACAACTAGAAATGTGCATTCCTCGTGCCGCGCAATGCGAAATGTATCCCCCGGCGCTGGCAGCGATTTGAAGGAGGGACAAAGACCCTCCCCCATCCCCTCCCTCAAACAAAAGGATGGTGTAGAAATTGCCGCCAGTGGCCCGGAATATTGTCAACACCAGGAGCAGCATTACCAAAACGATTTGTGTAGATTAGAGTATAATGCATTTTTATAGAAAATTCGGAAGAAATATGACCTCAGAGCGCACATAAGACATCCACTAAAATATGACCTTTGATCCTATGAAAGACGGAACATCACCAAAAACTGTAGAGGTGTAATCTATAATGGACCTACATACAAAATTTGAATGAAATCCGTCAAGAAATGCAGAAGTAAGAGTGCACAAAAGGGACAAATGAGCTTTGACCCTATAAAGGACGGAACAATGAGGGCAGCATCACCAAACAGTAAAGATGTGTAGATTATACCAAGATACATCTCCATACAAAATTTGAAAGAAATCCATCAAGAAATGTGGCCTGCAGAGTGAACTCACGCCATCCCTTGAAGTATGACCTTTGACCCTATAAAAGACGGAACACTGGTGGCAGCATCACCAAAAACTACAGGTTTTTAGATTACACCAAGGGACACCTTCATGCAAAATTTGAACGCAATCCGTCAAGAAATGCAGAAGTAAGAGTGCAAGAAATGGAAAAATGACCTTTGACCCTATAAAGGACGGAACAATGAGGGCAGCATCACCAAAAATTAAATATGTGTAGATTATACCAAGATACATCTCCATACAAAATTTGAATGAAATCCGTCAAGAAATGCAGAAGTAAGAGTGCACAAAAGGGACAAATGAGCTTTGACCCTATAAAGGACGGAACAATGAGGGCAGCATCACCAAACAGTAAAGATGTGTAGATTATACCAAGATACATCTCCATACAAAATTTGAAAGAAATCCATCAAGAAATGTGGCCTGCAGAGTGAACTCACGCCATCCCTTGAAGTATGACCTTTGACCCTATAAAAGACGGGACACTGGTGGCAGCATCACCAAAAACTACAGGTTTTTAGATTACACCAAGGGACACCTTCATGCAAAATTTGAACGAAATCCGTCAAGAAATGCAGAAGTAAGAGTGCAAGAAATGGAAAAATGACCTTTGACCCTATAAAGGACGGAACAATGAGGGCAGCATCACCAAAAATTAAACATGTGTAGATTATACCAAGATACATCTCCATACAAAATTTGAACAAAATCCATTGAGAAATGTGGCCTGCAGAGTGCACTCACGACATGTCCTGAAGTATGACCTTTGACCCTATAAAAGACGGGACACTGGGGGCAGCATCACCAAACACTATAGGTTTTTAAATTACACCAAGAGACACCTTCATGTAAAATTTGAACAAAATCCGTTGAGAAATGTGACCGCCAGAGCGCACATAAGAGTACACACAAGACATCTATCAAAATATGACCTTTGACCCTATAAAAGACGGAACACTGGGGGCAGCATCACCAAAATCTATAGGGTTCCAGATTTTACCAAGAGACACCTTCATACAAAATTTGAACAAAATCCGTTGAGAAATGTGACCGCTAGAGCGCACACAAACTTTCCCCAAAAATATGGCCTTTTACCCTATAAAAGACGGAACACTGGGGGCAGCATCACCAGAAACTATAGGGGTCCAGATTTTACCAAGATACACGTCCATAGGAAGTCTGAAAGAAATTCGTCGAGAAATGTGACCGCTAGAGCGCACACAAGAATGTGACGCGGCGGCGGCGGCGGCGGCGGCGGCGAAACGCTGCTGAATCCAAAGTATCCTCCGGCATACTGCCGGGGGATAGGCAGTGAGTGCACAATAAAAAACAAAAGGTAAAAAAAAAAAAGAAATACATAAGAAATTTTAAATTCAATAAAATCAATCTTGATACCGAATTTTTTTCAAGTATATTTGCTAACAATAGTAGAAAGAGTGTCTAGACCAAAAAATAGCATATTTTAAGCTTTATTTAAAGTAGATATTCAAAGAAAATCACAAATATGGCAATTAATGTATCACTAGAAACTGGGAAGCTTACAGATGGTTTTATGTCAACTGCGTATCTGGTGATTATAAAAACAACACAAATAAAAGCTCTTCTCAGCATCTGGAATATCCAAGGATTCGCCAGAAATATAGCGATGTTTTGTCCACGGCGGACCGTTTGAATATTAATGAGTCAGAAAGAAGAGGATCTTGGGTATTTGATTCTAGTTCGTCGTGACTTGGCCGTGAACCAGAATAGCCTGGTGGTTAAGTCGCTGCCCGGCAAGCAGTAGATGACAGGTTCGAATCCTGCTGGTTCCAATTTTTTCTGACTTGTGTTTTTCATTACAGATCGAGCATACGATCTTTAACACTGGGAGTAATATGCCGAAAGATTTGTTTACAAATTAAAAATTCCTCCCCAGTCAAGCTTCTTCGTTTACTAGCGATGTTTTGATGTCGTCACACTCGGGATTGATCCTGCTTAAGCAGACGACGTCCTATAATGAATGAACGTAATTGCAATGCAATTATTTATCAAATTATAAAGAGTTTGGTGTATTTAAACATGACCTTATTTCACACCATTACAAAGGGAAAGTGAAACTGATTCTGATAGCTAAAACCGTTTGATTGTAAATACATAGGAGAAGGGTCAATGATCAATGAAATAAACCCCACTTTCAAATTGAAAAGCCCTCCGAATAATAGCAGGATGGTATTCGTTCCCTCTTGAAACGCCGAACATGCCCCGGTGCAAGCAGCTGAAAATACAATGGCGTCTTATTTTGTTTACAAGTGACTGATTCCTTTATTTTTTTAACGCTGCATTTTTCATCAAAATAATACCATACACGAAGTTAAGAGTGAGGCAACAGACTAACATTAAGACCGACGCTAGTGAAGGAAGAGAAATAAGTGAAGAGGAGATGACAAAATAGGCTCTGAAAAATGTGTAAGATGTTATGGGACATCGTCTGCTTAGACAGGACTGGTCCAGGGTGTGTCGTCACATATCTCAGCAGCGTTCGAGGAGCTCTTCAGCTGCTATATCGGGGGCTGTATTTTACCGTTTTATAATTGATAATAATCATTACTTCAAATGTTTCCAAGCGTTGAATTTGGATAACCTTTAATTTATGCCATCTATGCAATAATAAGTATTAAGCCAATATTTAAAATCATTAACGTTCTACTTTAATGATTTAGAGCAAAATTTTTATTTCATGCATAAATTTGCATAATTAATGTTAAAATTTTTTGGAGTATTTAACTATGCAGTAGATTACGTTGCGGACGACGTGCGTGCCGATTTTTTGCGCGATCGCGTGGTCAGGGGGGGGGGGTGGATCCACCCCCCGATATCTCGACTGTCGACCCCGGCTGTGGCATAGCCAAAATATCCCGGCCCTTTTAGGGTTAAGTTTTGTTCCGTTAATGTTCCATTACAATCACAAAACAATGAAACTGTGAAAGTCATACCAACCTGCGGTTAGGATGTTTGTATGTGCCAAGCATCCTCTTGATGTCATCCAGTTCATATCCCTTAAAGTTGGTCCCAGCCTGGTAAAAAAATGTGAAAGGAAACATACACAGGAAACATATAGAGTTCAGTTATACCCTGAAAGAGACACCAATTTCGGGACAGGTAGCTCAGCTAATGGCAGTCATACAGTACATGTAGTTAATTCTTTCAGTTTCATCTTAATATCAACCATAGTTTGTCGTATCTTCCTTCACACTTCATGAGCCCATTTTGAATTTCAAGAAAGATGGGGTGTTCTAAGTCGAGCAATATTAGGCACAATATCAATATAGTTTCATGGATAGTTAAAAACTGCCTACATTCCAAGAATATCTAATTATCCGCTGACTTAGTGACTGAGCCATACCCCAGTTTGTGCTCGTGGCCACAATTCAAGAAGATCTAAAGTTTGGTCAAAACTAGTGATTAAATATGGGTGGGTGGTCAAATGTATACAAATCAATTATAACAGAACAGCCAAAATTCTGTGAAATTTGAAAGAGATATCTTTTTGATTTTCTCTCATTTTTCTTTTTGTCTGCCTTTTTCCAGCCACTTTGGCCACCTATTTTAATCAGTGGTATAGAATATTGTTTAGGTTTAAATCATCTTCTGGAGTTTGGGCCTGTATATTCCTCTTTTGATTATTTTGATGGAAATAAAATCTCAGATCCCGTACCTTCCAGGTAGTCTTCATGCTGTTGACTTTGTTAGCTGTTTTGGCTTGGATGATGTCCAGATCGGTCATCGCCATGGCAACAGCCAGCATACCGGCTATGATGATGAGAAGCTTCATGGTGGGTCTAGATCATGAGAATGAGATATTCAGTTAGCAGTGAAGCAGCAACGATTAGAGTATCATAATCACTTTGTTAGCTTGATCAAGATCTACCTGCAAGTTTTGTATCCAGACAGGTTTGTTATCCAGACAGATGATTTCCAATGGCAATATGAACAAGTTTGCATGCAATATTCAATGAATTGTTTAAAAAGTATTTTGGAAATATTATGATTAAAAAAGTACGGATGTTTATGATGGTTAACCATGGTTTAATGGTAGCACTATTAAATGCATATTTTTCATCAAATCCAAATGTGACGGCTTTATTTTTGTTTAGTGTACACCCCCCTTCCATCCTATAGTCTCCTTTCTTATTCCAATATTGATCTAGGTTTACAAAAACCTTCATCTTGATCTAAATCAAATGGTATTTTCAATTTAACCTGTATTTTGTACCATAACAGCTGCAGACCTTGCTCTTTAAAAAAAATATCATCATAAAACTTTCCCCCAATAAATACCATCACTTCAACTTTACATTAATTTGGGGTAATGGGCATTATTGTGGTTGAGGAAACCACCAGAAGCACTTCATTGCATTACTAGCATTGGTTTCCTCATTCCCCGGCGCCGGCAATATATAGACTCACTCTGCACAATATTTTCGCATGCTAACGAACGAATGGTTTCCTCAACGATACAGCTGATTAGAGACCTACCAAGTCTGAACACATTAGACGTGACAATCACGCATGAGGGCTCTTACTCATTCCCAAAAATCACTTTCTCACGCCTGGCCTCAAAGCCTATCTCCATATATATTATACACACCGCGTGGCGTGTGCACGGTTCCTCGCCTACCTGGCGCTGATGCACAGAAAATCTCACGCATTGCTGTTCTTTGACCTTGGTGTCTAGTCTCTGCAATTAATGCACATGAACTTATGAAGTTCAACTCATGAAGTTCAATCATATACGTGTATCAAATTGTCATTTTTAATGTTCAACTAGACTAGAAGTAGAATCCAGTATTACAACAGAGACTGAAAAAGTCTGTCAGAATTGTCAAAAAATTAAATTAAAGTGCTGCTGCCTAGCCTGGAAGGCTCTTTGAAGAGTAAAAAACTAGAAATATCACTGAAGATGATGATTAATACCCCCGCCCTGTTGACAACAGCCTTTTTTGACTTTTGGTTGAAAACTGAGGAAGTAGTTTGATCTGCAAGATTTTTCCCTGATTTACTGCCATAGATATGCCGTTTCCATGGCAACGCAGCTTCCGACACATCCAAAAAATATGTCCTGCACATCTTCCCACCAAGACCAATGTGTGTACCAAATTTTTTGACTTTTGGTCGAAAACTGAGGAAGTAGTTCGATCCGCAAGATTTTTCTCTGATTTACTGCCATACATATGCCGTTTCCATGCTAACGCAGCTTCCGACACATCCAAAAAATATGTCTTGCACATCTTCCCACCAAGACCAATGTGTGTACCAAATTACTTGACTTTTGGTCGAAAACTGAGGAAGTAGTTCGATCCGCAAGATTTTTCCCTGATTTACTGCCATAGATATGCCGTTTCCATGGCAACGCAGCTTCCGACACATCATAAAAATATGATGTACACATCTTCCCAGTAAGACCAATGTGTGTACCAAATTTCATGACTTTCGGTCAAAAACTGAGGAAGTAGTTCGATCCGCAAGGTGTTTCCTTGATTTTCTGCCATAAATATGCCGTTACCATGGCAACGCAGATTCCGACTCAACTGAAAAATATTATAATAAAAACATTAGTAAAACTATTTGATAATAGAATGATATAACGTAATATGCTTGGAGATCAGGAAATAATTTCATTTTTTTCGCATCCAATAGACTAACTAAAAGCTGGCGTGTGATGAGGTTCTACAAAGATATGACAGGTTCGGAGTACCGAAAAGTCACTTGTCATATCAGGGAAGTTGTCACTGATCTTAGCAAATACGGCTTTGTGAAACAGTTAGTGGACAAGTTGAGCGACAGCGTCGAGATGTCGCTGATCTTGTCGTTATGACAGTTTGATGAAACGACCCCCTGGTTTCTCTACAAATCTCGCACTATCGCCTTAACTCTTTTGAGAGTTGGCTTGGGCGATAAACTGGCTTTATCGCACACTATCGCTGGTATCAACTTAATTTGTGAGTGATCCGTAATTACATGTACCAGGATCTATGAAGAGTAGCATCAGCTTTTTTTGTTTTTACTCTTCATGTGCAGTATAGACAAGAAGTCTTCTTGTCAGTTACATTCATATACATACTTCTTGAATAAGATAGACCTGGAAGCTCGACTGCTGCTTCAGCATTCTTCCAGTATTTGCGGTAAAGGTAAAGAGCCTTCCAGGCTACTGCTGCCTTCTGCTTGCTAACTCCAGCTCCAGGGAGCTCCACCGCCGCTACCAAGCTCCCTGGAGTTTCATAAACTGTAAAGTTTTAAAGGGATACTCAACCGCAGATTGTGGACGTTTTTATGTCGCGAGAGGGCACCGTGATCGTTACCTGATCATGCTGTTGCCCCGCGGGGCGCAAACTTCGGACAGACTGGTCGCCGGGAAACATGCACGCTCCGTCTGAGCTCAAGCTTTCGTGCGAGATTCGGTCAGTTTCGTACAGTCCGAAATGTAATCCCAGTAGTCCGACGAATGTGTTCGACGCACAAACTTTGTGTACGAGTGAATGGGCTTATGCAATCCTGACTTTCCCCACGGCCGTCTGGTGGCGTATCCCTTTATTAGTGGCAAAGAGATTCAATCATACCAGTATCCCCTCCAAAGGAGGGCAAGAGACTCGACTAAAAATGTGACCTTTGACATGCCGTAGTTTATTCATGAGGAATGACATCAAGAACTCGTCAAATACTGTTCGATGATTGGTTAGTGGCTCATATTAACATCATGTATTATGTATAAGATCATACATAAAACATTTTTTTCATTCCCACATTTCCCTATGATTTGGACCCTTTCTTTATCTTCTCTTGCTATCTTTCCCTTATTAGGTGGTCTGTCATTTATGACAGACCTCCTTTTAGTTTTGTCAAGATTTTTCTTTATTCTTTTTATTACAAAATCTTGTGGCCACCAAATCTCAAAATCGGCCAGGTCAATATCATCGAGTTTCATGTCATATATGAGGTCAATCATGGACATGGTCCATTAAGCTTTTGAAGGTCATCAGGTCATCGTGACGTCATCAAGACGCCATTTTGTAAATTTACAAGATCGATTATATCTTCATTATCGATCATCAAAAATCAACTATATTCACATCACATAAACTTCACTTGACAGGTCATCAAGTCATGTCCTCACAGGTCATCTAGAGGTCAGGACGTGCGCGTACGCGCGCGTCAAAATTTAAAAATGCTCAAAATCACGTAGGATCAAGTCTGCACACGTTTCAGGTCATTTTGAGCATTTCAAAAATGTCCGTGCGTAAGCGTCCGCGCGCGCGTTTTACGCACGCGCAAGTCGTAAATAACGTTAAAACGTTGTTTTTTCGATTGATTTGCTATCGTGACACTTTTCTTCATCATTTCCATCAACTTGGAATCAATTTCAATTAATAATAAGGTCGTACGGGCGCGTCAAAGTTCAAAATCCGTGCGCGCATCTATGGCGATAATAACGTAAAAACATGCAAAAACATGCCTCTACAAAATTAACTCTAGCTCTTTAAATAGTCCATAAACCCCCCAATTTTTTTTCATCATCAGGTAGGGTATGAATCATAAATATGATTTCATGTATCATTTGACCCTTATAAACATTATGACGTCATCAAAATGGCGCCAGAATTCAAAATTTCCATTTTTCATGTTTTGACGTCATCACATTTAAGCAAATTTGGCTCTAAATTCGTAATTATTGGTCGTTTTTCGCCCAGATTTTAATATGTTGTAGCTGAGGCAATTTCCTACAAAATCAGTAACCACCATTTTTCATTTTGATGACGTCATCACAGTGAAATTTTCAATTAAAGATGCCATGTCAGAATTTTCCCTATTTGCGTGTTATGTCTATGGAAGATGATTTTTTTTCGAATCATGAATCTACATGACATTGTTCTCTGAGCTGTATCTCAGTTGTTTTTAGTCCATTTTCTTCCAGATTTTAGTATGTTATAGCTGAGACTACAAGCTTTCGCAAGTGTGGTCTCCAATTTTTTATCAGATGTCGGGATCATGCCCAATTTTTCACTACAATATGTAATTTGAGAATCCCGTTTTTCGTTTACGTGTTATCTCTATGGGAAATATTTTGGTATATTGGTCAAAGCACTTGCCTCTCACTCCGGTGACCCAGGTTCGATCCCCGGTCGGTCCATTAAATTTTTTTTTTTTTTTTTGCTTCTTTTTGCCTTTCATTCTACCATCTTGTTCGACTACTATAACATAAACAATCACAAACAAAGTAATAAAATGCCTTATTTTGCGTGTTATGTCTATTGGAAAGTAGTGTGCAATAGTTTATGTACAACCCTATGGAAAATCTGATTTCCTGACGTGTATTAAAGCTATCCTGCAATATCATTAGTCCTATTTGATATCAGAATTTCTCAAAATTGGCTCACCCTATTATCTTCAAATTTTCTTCAGTCATCGGTCCTAATAAGGTCAAGTTCCCACATTTTTTTCAAAGTCATCAGGTTATCGTGACGCCATCTAGGCGCCATTTTGTACAAATCAACTTATGGTCGTAGCTTCTTCACTAAATGTCATTTCTCTTTAATATTTTGAAGGGCTAAGATCAATGTCATTTCTGTCATGGTCATCACCATTATCATCATCATCATCATCACCATCGTCATCATATCATTATCATGATAATCATCAACATCATTATCATCATCACTGTCATGATATTCATGATGATGATGACGATAATGATGATTATCATCATCAACATTATCATCATTACTGTCATGATATAATGATCATCATCATGATTAACAACATCATTATCATCATCACTGTCATGATGATATTCATGATGATGATTATCATCAACATCATTACCATCATCACTGTCATGATATTCATGATAATGCTGATGGTTATCATCAACTTCATTATCATCATCACTGTCATGATGATATTCATGATCATCATCATGATTATCTTCAACATCATTATCATCATCACTGTCATGATATTCATGATGATGATGATGATATAATATCATCACCTTCATGATCATCATTGCTATTATTATTATGTCATCACCATCATTATCTCACCTTCATCATGATAATCATCACCATTATCATGATTGTTATCTTGCACAAATATTATCACATCTTCCAATGACCGTTGCACACATTTTTCTACATTCCTGTCCTCAAGCATCTCCATGCGTGGCATTCTTGACTTCCTATCTTCAGTTTAGTATTTCCCCATTATTATGATCATCCTGATTACAATCATGATCGTACAAATTGAAAGACAGATATCGGAGGCCGTTGGTGCCATTATTATGTACAACTATACAACTATACGCCTATCGAGTAGATGCATAGTTGCATAGTTGCATAGTTGTATAGTTGTACAGTTTTAACCAATCAGAACACAGGAAACTATACAACTATACAACTATACAACTATACAACTATGCAACTATACAACTATACAACTATGCAACCATACAACTATGCAGCTATCCAATGCCTGTATAGTTGCCACGTTTGCGGGCCAAAGTGCCATAAATGACGCACAACTGTACAACTATGCAGCTGTGGAATAGCTGCATAGTTGTATAGTTGCATAGTTGTATAGTTTTGACCAATCAGAACACAGGAAACTATACGGCTATGGCGGTTGAGTCTGTTCCGCCATAGCCGTATAGTTGCATAGTTGCATAGTTGTATAGTTTTGACCAATCAGAACACAGGAAACCATACAGCTATGGCGGTGGAGTCTAATTTACACTACAGATCGATATATATGCGCATTTGTCCTTTAAGGGGTCCTTTAAGGTGGGGGATTGGCTCTGGGACTGGGTTAAATTTTTTCTATGTGATAGGTTATGGATGTTCTGATTAATTGTAAATTGTTTTCCCTTAACGTGAAAGGGATCAGGGACAGGGACAAAAGGGAACGTATCTTTTTGTGGTGTAAAGATATAGGGGCGGACATCGTTTTCTTACAAGAAACCTTTAGTACTAGGGATTGCGAGGGCAAGTGGGCTTCAGTGTGGGAAGGTTCCAGTTATTTTAGTCATGGTTCTAATCACAGCAAAGGAGTTCTCGTTTTAATTGCGCCGAGGGAAGATATTGAGATATTGCAAGTCTTAAAAGACAGTGAGGGTAGATATATTTTTATAGACTGTAAGTTTCAAGGTGTTAGGGTGATTTTAGGCAATGTGTATTTTCCAACAAGAAATTTTGAGAATGATCAATTTCAATTTCTTCGAAAACTACGCAATAATTTGGCTAAGTTAAATAAAGATAAATACCCGGTTATAATAGGTGGCGATTTTAACATGATTAGGGACACTGAATTTGATTATAACGGGAAGTCTTTAAACAGGGTTTCGAAAAGATTTAATCGAGAATTTGGAAAATTCATGGAAGATTTGCAGCTTTCGGACATTTGGAGATGTAGGCATCCTTTAAAAAAGCAATTCACTTATATGCAAAATAATCCCTTTATGCAAAGTAGACTAGATTACGGATAATATCGGAATGTCTAGAGGAAATGGTTTTGAAGTGCGATATAATTCCATCTGTTGCCCCTGATCATCATTCAATATTTTTACGCTTATTTGTTAAAACAATTAATAAATCGAATGGAAGAAAGGGGTCATATTGGAAATTCAACAATAGTCTGTGTGAAAATGAAGATTATGTTAGAGAGTTAAAGAAGAGAATTTGTCAATTAAAAATTGAACTACAAATTGAAATAAAAGACAAGAGGTTGTTATGGGATTTTTGAAAATGAAAATTCGGAGCTTTACACAATTTTCGAAAAAATTGGCTGATCAAAGAAGAACAATAAGAACAGATTTTGAAAAAGAAATACAGTTTTTAGAACAACAATTGACAGAAAGCACTAATGTAAATATTTTAGAAAAATTGGAAAACACCAAAGAGAAATTAAAGGAAGTTTATGGTTATGTAAATGAAGGAATTAGGATTCGATCACGAGCCTCGTGGTACGAAAGTGGAGAAAGGGATTCGCGATATTTTAATCAGTTGATGCAAAATAACAAAAGAAAAAGTACTATTAAGAAAATTAAAACCTCACATGGTGCTATCTGTTGCGATGAAAAAGGGATAACTGAAGAAATCCGGAAGTTTTACAGAAGATTGTACGGTAAAGTACAGTTTAAGTAGGTTTACCGAAATTGACAGAAAAATCTCGAGAATACTGTGAAGGATTTATAACTAATAAAGAATGCCTAGAAATCTTAAAAGAATTGAAACTGAAAATCACCTGGAAATGATGGTCTTTCTTCATAATTCTATTGTACTTTTGGCCGGATATTGGAGATTTAGTTAAAGATGCCTTGAATGAAGCTTATATTCTCCTGACGACGGCCAGAGCATTCTGACCGGAACGTGGAGTTATTCCAACTCACATGGTTGTACCGCAAACCTTTTTTCTGAAATATATTTTAACTTTGTCACTAAACACCTGGGTGGAGATTTAATATTTTCATGTGACTATATACCAGGTTTATTAAAAGTGACAGCTCCACAAGTTTATATGGATTTATTAGAAGATTGGGTGAATACAAGACATATAAGGAGTATAGACATTGGTGATGTGGTAATTTTCAATAATAAGCTTATTCGATATAAAGGAAGTTGTATATAAGAGGTTGTACGACAAAGGAATTTACAAATTAAAACATATTCTGGAAAACGATGGTAAACAAAAATGTGATAGACACTTTGTCGATTTAGGTGTAGAAGTGAATGACATCGAAAAGATCAAGCACTTTTATGCCTGTTTACCCTTTTGTTGGAAAAATAATATTAGAATGGAAGAAAAAATAATTCTGGAACTGATTTCACGTTGGGAAAGAAAACAACTAATATAACTGATGTAAAATCAAAACAAACAATCTATGTACAACTAATAAAGAAAGATGGATTTAAACCTTTGGTTTTTGAGAGAATTGGAAGGAACTATGGTTTTTTCCTGCAAGGAAATAGAAAACATATTTTTAAGACTAAGAGAGTGTACACTTAATAGTCGATTAAGAGAGTTTCAGTTCAAACTTATACATAATATATTATAAACAAAGCACCACCTCTTCCGTTTTGGTCTTGTCTCGACTAACTTATGCTCATTTTGCGAAACAGAAGAAGAAACATATAAACATTTATTCTATACTTGTGAATTTGTACAATCAGTGTGGGAAATGTGCACAAGATTTTTAGATTTTGAAATACATAACTATAGTTGGGAGGAAATTCTGTTTGGGAAGGAGGAGAGAAATAAAGGAAAACATCAATTAATGAATCACGTTCTAATTCTTGTTAAATATCTGATTTATAGAAATAAAGAACTTAAAAAACCACCTTCATTTAATGAAATAAAGAATAGTATTGTAGGGGATAAAGTATAAAGGAAATTGGCAGCAATGAGGGGGACTCTTACTGTCCATTTTTCTAAATGGGAAAACCTGAATATTAGACAAACTACTGGAACCCAGAGCCAGTCGTCCACCGGTTAAGGGGGGGGGGGGGGGGGATAAGGGGGAGGTTGGATAGGGTAGGGTAAGGTAGGGTAGGGTAGGGTAGGGTAGGGTTGTTTGTTTGTTTGTTGTTTTTTTTTAAAGAAAACTTTCTCTCAGGACAAAGGGAGTATAAATTACGACATTGTAAAACAAAATTGTTGCATTATACAACTGGATATGTTTATCTCATTAAGATTTAAGTTTTTTTTTTCTCTGGAAATATGAAATTTTATTTGTTTGATGTATGGAAATTGATCATGTAAGGAAAAAAAGGGGAAACGCTTGTCAGTAGGAGAATTAAGAGTATATGATTAAGGATATAAATTTATCCGGTTTTTGTTTATGGATTTTTTTCTTCAATTATTCAAGTAATATTAATTTCTTTTGAAGCCTTTTGTTTGACGAAAATTTATATTGTTTTAGAATATCATATTTGTATATGTGTTATATACGATGATTGTAATTTGTATCAAGAGAGAAAAGAATAAAAACTGGTAATAATAAAAAAAAAAAAAAATGTCGGCTTGGATGTCACCTCCCCCCGCCATTCAAAATGTTCGACACTGTCATGTTTATCTTCTTTTTGCTTCTGGTAAGTACGGTAGACATGTTCAATGATTTAAATTTCATTCAGAAGGTGCACGCATGGCCATGGAGCTAGCTCAAGCTCTCCCATTGACTTTACCGTCTACCCATTGCTTTGTTTGTGCATGCACTTGAGCAGCTCACAGTGTAACTTACGTCATGCATGCAGAGCCCTAATTCACGATAATATTAATGTCCATACATATCGATCTTCTCCGTTTACCCTCCCCCTGGCCCCATTATTAAAGTCTGTGACTACTCGATTGCCACTGGCACTGCCAATAAATGTGTCGCAGAATGATAAATATGACTTGCTGTAGAGTGTAGGTCTAACTCTAAGTAGATCCTAGTCCTAGATCTAGATTTGAGATCTAAGTTAGATCTAACTTAGATCTAACTTAGAATAGATCTAACTAGGTCTACTGCACACATTACACTCCTAGGTCTTTACTAGACCTAGTCTAGATCTAGATCTAACTTGTAGTCCATTTAACTGGACCACACACGGCCAACTCATTAACTGTACAAAATCATGTTCGCTAGTGGCTAGTGCGCTTTCGCACCGGATGACTATACGGCCAAATTGGCGCTAGTTGCTATAGACCAAAAATTCTGTCTCTCGTTCGTTAGCCTCTTATTTGGATAGGGTCGGAGTGTATGTCGGAGACATACACTCGCCTGTGCAAACTTACTGTCTGCCGAGAGACAGGCATGTCGTTGTTAAAATGTGGATTTTACGAGTTTTAAAAATATTTGTGTAAATTAAATAGATTAGGCCTAGGCTCTATACTTAAGCGAACATGTTCAACTTACCAATTTGACTGTTTTATTCCTTTTTGCTACTTTTTCAGGTAATTCAGGGTCCAAGGTTTTCTCCGTTTGAAAATCTTCCAGCCGTATTCAAGTGTTATAGTGTGTAAGTCAATGTGCATTCGGTTTGCACAGGCGAGTGTATGGAGCGTTTCTGTCTAGTCTCTAAGTGAAGAGCTAACGAACCAGAGACAGAATTTTCGGTCTATGGGAGAGCTTGAGCTAGCTCCATGCATGGCCATGCGTGCACCTTCTGAATGAAATTTAAATCATTCAACATGTCTACCGTACTTACCAGAAGCAAAAAGAAGAGAAACATGACAGTGTCGAACATTTTGAATGGCGGGGGGAGGTGACATCCAAGCCGACAAATACGAATATCGATCTGTAGTGTAAATTAGACTCCACCGCCATAGCTGTATGGTTTCTTTCTCGCGTTTTGATTGGTCAAAACTATACAACTATGCAACTATGCAACTATGCAACTATGCAACTATGCAACTATACGGCTATGGCGGAACAGACTCAACCGCCATAGCCGTATAGTTTTCTGATTGGTCAAAACTATACAACTATGCAACTATGCAACTATACGGCTATGGCAGAACATACTCAACCGCCAAAGCCGTATAGTTTCCTGTGTTCTGATTGGTCAAAACTATACAACTATGCAACTATACAACTATACAACTATGCAGCTATTCCACAGCTGCATAGTTGTACAGTTGTGCGTCATTTATGGCACTTTGGCCCGCAAACGTGGCAACTATACAGGCATTGGATAGCTGCATAGTTGTATGGTTGCATAGTTGTATAGTTGTATAGTTGCATAGTTGTATAGTTGTATAGTTGTATAGTTGTATAGTTTCCTGTGTTCTGATTGGTTAAAACTGTACAACTATACAACTATGCAACTATGCAACTATGCATCTACTCGATAGGCGTATAGTTGTATAGTTGTACATAATAATGGCACCAATGGCCTCCGATAGACAGACCACCTAATTCGTCCTCATGACGAATTAAATTCTAGTTTTATTCTTTGTTGTATCCTTCCATCGTCTTTTTTCTCTCTTTATGTTTTCCTTTATTTCCTTCTATCATCTCTTTCATCTTTTGTTCTACCCTACCCCATGTACTAGATTTCTTTATTATTCTTTCATCTCCTCTTTTGATCTTTCCTCTTAATCTTTGTTTCTTCCTTTTATCACCTTCTCTATTCTGTCTTTCTTATTCTAGCATCTTCTTCTCTTTCCTTCTTTTATGTTTTCAGTATTATTCTCTTATTCCTTCCTTTATCATTTTGTATGATTTTGTTTTATATTTCTCTTCTAGTTTTCTCCAGAAGGGCGCGGTTTTGTGAAGGAACCTGCCATAAATTGTGACGTCATTCCAACCAGAGATCTAGGATGCGTTCATATGCGCCGGGGGGGGGGGGGGGGGGGGGGGGGGGTCGTGTGTCCGGACACCCAACAAAACTGAAGTCTTCTCTTTTATCTTTTAAGTCAACAAAACCTCTTCATTATATAGCACTAATCAGCATCAATTTTGTTCTCTATAATATTGTCTATTAAACACAAGTGTTAGAAAATTTCAAAAGTATTGCTTGTAAACTTATTTCAGTGGCTGTTATAAATCGACTGTCCCATACACAACCTGTTCGGACGCACAACATCTGGGTATACCCAAGAAGTACCCCTTTTACATGGGAAAAGTGCCCCTTTTAGAAAGGAAATGTGCCACTTTCACAAGACAGTGTCCGTAGTAGTAGTGGTGGTGGTGGTGGTGGTGTTTATTCATTTGACCAAACAAACAAATACATGATAGAGTAATAGATAAAAGATTCAAAGAACAGAATGGCATGTGGGTCACGGTTCACAAAAGAGAAATTCATCCCTGTTACCCATAGGCATGTGAACCCGCACATGCCATTCCCAGAAATATAATAGATAGGGCCTATTGCACAAAAAAAAGAATATATAAATGAAAACAAACAATCATCCAGAAATTTATGATAAAGCATTAAATGTTGTCAAATGTCAACTTCGGATCTGTATAAATCAGCCTGTCTTAAGAAAAAATGGTTAAAATCCAGATATTATCTATCTGAGTGAGGTCTCGAGAGAAAAAAAGAAGAAAAGAAGAAAGAAATAAAAAAGAAAATAGGATCCTAGTTCAAAAGGCTATACATGTATTTGTACATCATGAAGAACATTATTGCATGTAACATTAAAAACTCTTAGATGCACATTGATTTAAAAAAGTGCAATGCAAGTATATGATTTAAAATTAAAATAGATTGAAAAATAATTGGGATATAAAGTACCGAAGTGATGACGTCACAAAAAGCTATTTTTTCATTTTGACATTTTTTATACCATATCTCAAAGGAACATGGTGAAAAACATCCAGATCCCAAATTTTATGGCAATTGGCTCATTGGGCCCCGAGATATGGCCGCATGAATACCTCCTTAGCCCCATTGAAGTCAGTGTTAAATTGGCCTGGTTCTAAACTGTTAAGAACCAGGCCAATTTACACTGACTTCAATGGGGCTAATTAGATATTCATATAGCCATACCTTGGGCCACCATGAACTGATTCATGTCAAATTTGATGTGTGAACGTTTTCCATCATGCTCTACCTAAATATGGTCATAAAAATACTGAAACACAAAAATCAAAATTTGATGACGTCACACTTCGGTACTCTATAGGCTACATACAAGGCTGAGAAGCATAAATATAGAGGTAGATAATATTATCAAGTTGCGTTAATAAGTATAAATTGTAAATCACTGCGTACCACCATGCTGCAGATAGAAAAGTGGGTTAAAATAATTTAAAAATAGGAATCAAAGCATACATGTAGTAAATTTTGTGGTGTGTCAATTCCTGTTAAAGGCTGTATACATGTACATGTACAAATTGAATATGTTTGCAGAATAATTATGGCATATGACGATTCAAGTGCTTTTAAACATAGGAGTATAATCTGTACATAATTATCTAAATTTAGGGTATTTAGCAAGAAAAGAAAGAAAAGGCCAACATGGACTTAAAGACCATCTCCGAAATGAAAAATGAAATGGATAAATCATATATCAAACTGAAGCTTACGGGCCACAGAATACAGAAATTGTTACTATTGCTCACAAAGTCATGCAGAGGAGAAATAATTGTGTGAAATCTTCAATTCAAGAGCATCAAAACCCGGAAATAATCTCACGAAAAACAGAAGACGACTTGATGACGTCATCATATGTAGAGGCTATAGGCCACCGGTTGCTTCTTCATGTGTGTTTACTGTCAGATGATAATAACTGAGAAAAGAACATAAATAAACACGAGAAGAAGGGGCACCAACTAATTTGATAAATTCAATATTAATTAACACTTTTGTGTTATCCTTTATCCTTCCCCCTATCTCTCTCTCTTTTGATATTCGATTGTCGGAATGTGCCACCCAGTCGCCTATGAAGCTACGCCCCTGATTCTGTGTTACTTATCTGGGTCGGAGTAATGTGGCCTACTTATTATGGCCCTGATTTCACCCTATGAAGAACAGTTTAAGGTCATAATTATTGAAATGAAGTATAAATTAGACTCATTGAACAAGAAAATATTCTTAAATGGCCTCTAAGTCTGTTTATCATAAAGCAACATAATCATGATACTGGTTAACAAGACTTGAAGAAGTACAACCGTCTTGAAATAAGGAGTGAGTGGCATTTCCCAGAAGGGGAAAATAGCACTTATTAGAAAGTGAAAGGGACACAATCTAAATAAAAATGGGGCACTCTCCAGATTTAAAAAAAAGAATAATTGTCAAAAGGGGTAAAGGGCAATGAGGGGAAAAGATACTTGTCAGAAGTAATAAAACAAAAGGGCATCCATAAGCTTTGAAAAAGGGCACTTATCAAAGTGGGAAATGGGCATTTATAGGAAAGAGAAATTGTCACTCAGAAGGAAAAAAGGGGCACCCATAAGATTTGAAAAAGGGCACTTAAAAAGTGATAAAAGGGGACTTAATGGAAAGGAAAAGGGGAACTTATCAGAAGTTAATACAAGCAGTCATCAGATTTGAAAAGGAAAAAGGGCACTTATAAGAAGGGGGAAAAGAACACTTATAAAAGAGAAAACAGGCACTTATCAGAGTAAAGAGGGGCCCCTTTTCAAAATTAGAAAGGGGCACTTTATGGGTGCTTGAAAAATTGGGGGGAGGCACTGTGCCCCCCCCCCCTGTAAAAAGGACATGTTTGTATCAGTACATATTGTTAGGCTCTCCTATGTTTCATCATTTCCTACCCGTGGGTTGTCGGTCTACTGAGATTATCCCAGCATATTGTTCTATAATAGGTACAATGTATATGAGCATTGACAAAATAGCTATACTTGAGAAGTCGCAATGGTTTTAGGGTACAATTCAACTAGACAAGAACTTCTCCAAACATTTCTGTGTTGATACAATTATGGCATCTGGCGTTTGAAGTAACAAAGAACAATGTTGTACAATGAACTCATGCATTTGCATTGTTGGTGTGAGACCTCGAAATTCATGGTATGTCGGGTATAATCAAAGGATGTTTTGAAAAGGACAGTGTATCTTGACTCGATGTTCAGATGATCCTGGTATTGAATATTCTACTGTTAATTAATACATTTCTGTGTTTATACAGTTATGGTAACTGGCATTTGAAGTAACAAGGAACAATGTCGGTTAAAAAGTACAATGAACTCATGCCTGCGTGGGACAGTGATTTCGAAAACATATTCCAGTTCATGGTTCGTTTTTTTTTCTACATTGAAATGTTGGATTTTACATTGTTGATATGTGACCTCCAAATTCACACTGTAGTTCAGGGACAAATCAATAGATGATTTTACAAAGAGAATGTATAATATTCACTCATAATCATTATTTAATGACCTTAAACGGGCAAGAGAGGATTAATGAAGAAATATACTTCAGAAGTCGCAATCGTCTCAGTGTCATACCTGCGTTTACATACTGTACATATAGACTTTAGTTATGTTAACTGCTTTTTGACGTAACACAGAAAAGTGATGTTCAAAAAGTACACGCAAGATATATCTGTGTGGGAGGAGTACTTCGAAAAAGAAATGTCACTGTCTGGTTTGCTTGCTTTCAACATTGAAATATTAAGAATAAAAACATTTTATTCAACATTAAAAACTAGATGAATCTTCGACCGCGAACGGTCGGAATTTATGCCTCCGCCATCACCAGATTGGAAATGTATGGCATACATGTACACTCTAAAAAGGATTGGTCAAACAAAATTACAAATCTTTTCACTTAAAAAGCACAGGAGACAGAAAATTTATTTCATTTCATTTTCATCCCGTACAAATAGAAGAATTACCATTGATGACTTACAATCATCACATACACCAAGGAAATAGATATTTTACAGCAAATAGACCACTGTCCCCTTGAAATTTCTAAAATAGGTAGGCCTAGACTCCATGCATCACGAACCATTTTTATGTATATAATGACCTCTACGACCTTTGAACTTTGACCTTGAGACCCTAAAATCTAATCGGTTCATCATCCCTCACATATGCATACATGGGCCAAGTTATAGAGGTTGATCCGTCTGAAGTTATTGCGAGAACGAACCATTTTTATGTATAATGACGCCTCTTACATTTGACCATTGACCTTGAGACCCTAAGGCCAAGTAAAATAATATATGTTTCTTGTCCGGGTTTTTGAAAAAAATGAAAAAGAGGGGCTTTTTATTTTTATTTTTTTATTTTTCAAGATGGCCGCCATCTGAGATTTTTGTCAATTCCATATGTTTTCCCAATCACACGAAACATCAAATTAATGGAGACACTGTATGTCACACAAGACCTGAACGTATTTACAATGCAAATGCATGAGTTCATTGTACTTTTGAACCAACATTGTTCTTTGTTACTTCAAACGGCAGTTGCCATAACTGTATCAACACAGAAATGTTTGGAGAAGTTCTTGTCTAGTTGAATTGTACCCTAAAACCAATGCGACTTCTCAAATATAGCTTCATTTATTTTGTCAATGCCCATTACCTATTATAGAACAATTTTTAACTTGAGTGTTTGACATGAAATTTAAACTTTATATTTTTCTTCACTTCACAATATCAGTGATGTGGTATGGAAGGCAAAGGCTGTTGTTATAAATAACAAATATTTGTTTATATTTCAAATGCACACTGAGTTTCCACAATTTCATTTTTACTGTTGTCGAACCTAATAGCAACCTCGCGATCGCGATCGCATGAACATACATATGCACATGTATATATACACGACTGCTGCAGGCAATGTGCGCGGTGTACGTGAACATTATAGCTATATTGTATGTCGATAGCTACATGTAGCTTGTACGTACACGCGCTGAGCGAGTAGAATTAATGTTTCCGGATTTTTGGGATTTTTCGATGTTTTTTAAATAAAAAATAAAAAATAAATTGAGGCGGCCTCAAAAATTGAAGCTGGCGGGGACGAGAAACATATATGTCAATTTATAACATAACCTTCGCCTAAAATCTAATCAGTTCATCGTCCCTCCCATATGCAAACATGGGCCAGGTTGGAAGCCTATCTGTCAAACAGTTCTTCAGTTATTGTGAGAACTAACCATTTTTATGTACATAATTACCTCTGTGACCTTTGACCTTTGACCTTGAGATCCCAAAATCTAATCAGTTCATCGTCCCTCCCATATGAATACATGCGCCAAGTTGGATTTTGCATTGTTGGTGTGAGACCTCGAAATTCACGGCATGTCAGGTATAATCAAAGGATGTTTTTAAAAGGATAGTGTATGTTGACTCATGATCAGTTGAGCATGGTATTGAATAATGTTCTACTGTTAATGAATGGATTTAATGAAACATGCAGTCTAGACATATTCAATACAAGCATCCATTGACATTGAACATGATCTTTCTGCATTGTTCTTATGATTTTTGTTGTAAAATGATACCAGAGATGTACTCAGCATAACCCTGACAGACCCGAACTGCTTTCCAAAACGGCCCTGTCACCATTTACTATGAACATGACAATATTTTTAAAGATTGACATGCAGATAAAAGAATATAATCCCTTGTAGAAATTACTAACAAAGAAATAAATTAATTCATGTATATACAAAATCCAGATTTGAAGACAACTCAGAATATTTAATTAGATTGAGGAAAACACACACAAAAAACCAAGATAAAAAAACAAACAAACACCAATTAAAAAAGAAAAAGAAACAATTTAACAGTTAACTTAACTTACAGTTTAAAGCTGACATTAAAATGAGTGATTTGGAAGCACTTTTAATAGAAAATAACAACATATTTCCGGGATTGATCATATATAAACATTTTGATGACATGAACATCAACTATTAATTTGGGTTATTCAGTGACAACTTAAGGACGTTCCACAGTTAAAGTCAAATCCATGTCATTTTCACCAAACTTTGCATGCAGTTACTTTGGTCCATGAGAAGCCCAAGCACGCATAGAAAACTATAGGTCCATGTGCTTACTTTTTTCTATGAGACACTGAACTGTGCCATGATTGGGTGTCAGCTAGAATATAAACATCATCGCAGGTTCTTGGCCATTGATATAGGCCTCAGCATTCCCAATGTCAAATCCCCACTATTCTGTCAAAATCCATGTCATATTCGTCAAACTTCCCAGATTTGTAGGGAAAAGCATACTAAAGGAGGAGAAAGTTTAAAAATGGGGGGTCCACGCACTCGTTTTTATGCTAGCAGCACCCTCAGTTGGCGGAAAAAGTCCAAAACTCGCAAAACTCTTAAGAACTGGCTGAGAACCTGTCTAGGAATGGGATGGGTTCGAAATAACTCTACTGTACATTCAAAATCCATGTCAGATTCGTGATTTTTTCCAGATTTGTAGAGAATTATAAACTGCAGAAGGAGAAAGTTTTAAAAAGCGGGGTCCATGCACTCGTTTTTATGCTAGCAGCGCCCTCAGGTGGTGGAAAAAGTCAAAAACTCGCAAAAAATGCACATGGTTGGTTGGGAACCTGTCTGGGAATGGTATGGGTTCGCAATAACTCTACTGTACATTCAAAATCCATGTCAGATTCGTGATTTTTTTCCAGATTTGTAGAGAATTATATACTACAGAAGGAGAAAGTTTTAAAAAGGGGTTTTCCCCACCAATCATTCAAAAAGGGGGACCCCCTCCCCCGGATCCCCTCGCAAGAAAAAAATGACATCTTAATTGATTTCGCATTACAACCATGTATGACAAGGATGACTTGTATAATAAGCTGCCTTGTCAGTGATCTAATATTCATGCAAACCTTCATTATTTAAAATTTTAAAAATTGCACTCTGTCACCACGGTCCCTACTATATTGATAGACGCAATGTTTCTTAACATTTATAAACCCTGTCTATTGTATATTTTTCCGCAATAATCTTAATTTTCCCGTTTCCAATCTGTTCTGTTCCCTCAGAGGGGCCCCTTGAAAGACAAGAACTATTATTTTGATGTTAGACATTGTAAAAAAAAAAAATATATTTTACCGTTTGCTCTAATATAAAATTCCTTTACATTCCCTTTTTTCGCTCGGTCACTATACTCCTTCTCACATTAATGGCAACATTGATTATTTGACTTTACAATATTTCTTCTATTACAAGGCCCCGAAGCGTATGGGTGTGGCAGCTGCTTTTCTGTGCCGAAAAAGAAGGGATAATGTCGTTATTATTCTCCTCCTCACAAAGATGATATGACATCAATCATTTTGCATTTTACTAATGTAAACAATATTTTGTGCTCTAAAATAGGTAGTTTCAACATTGAATAATCTAATTTTCTAAATCGATACTTACGTTCTCTCGCATTTCAATAAATGCAGTGTTTATTAACACGGTATGTGGGGGGCTGGGGCTTTCCTTGTTCCCACCCCATTGCAAGATTGTTACCTAATTTATATAGATATATATACATATATATATATATATATATATATATATCTAATTTTCCCTGTCCTACCAAGGAGTTATCACAGCACGTCCTACCACGCATAGTTTTAAAAAAGTCAAACCAAAGAGTGAGGCCCCTGGGAGCCGGGAGTGCTGCCCCGAGCATTTTAGAAGGCTGAGGATGCTGGGATGCTGTAGGGGGTGCTGTAGCTAAAAGTAGTTAAAAACAGATCCTAAAACACTGAGGGCCTTTTTTTTTTTCCTGCTTGTCAGATATTTTGGGACGAAAAAAGAGACCCTAAAATGCCGAGGACCTCTTTTTTTTGTTGCTCACAGCATCCCCAGTAACAAAATCGTTCCCAGGTACCTGCAAAGAGTTATCATCAAACAAAAAAACATATAAGGATAATAATTATTTATGATACAAACTGGGAGGTGTATTCTGAAATTGTTCCTCAGTCCCAAGGTGGGCCGTCTGGGTGTATATGGAGGCGTATGAGACTGGGGATGGGGGTTGCAGCCCCCTCCCGAGAATATCAAAATTACCTGGCATGCGGGCACCCGCCACCTCATTTACAGGCAGTGCAATGATTTCGTTGTACTTTGTCTTTTCTGAATTAGCACATTTTGATGACAAAATTACATTTCACAGTTCTAAGGTGTCAATTTCTTTGGCTTGCTCGCTTTGCTTGCTCACTGAATTGAAAAACCAGAAAATTAATACACAATGTTTTCGGGCAAGATATTTCAGTCCCATAGATTTTGTATGCATGTGTAATACTCAGTGGCCCGCGACGTAATTTCAAGAATATTTCTGGCCCAACTGACAAAATAATTAAGAACCCAGGTCATAGACAAATGATTCTTCGGCATATAATTATTTGACTTTCTTTCCCCAGCTCTCTATTTATGCTAAGTTTGTGTACCAAAAATGGGAGGAAGATGACCATGACTATGAATTCCAAAGGACATCTATCTTAATTTTTTTTCCCATACGACTAACTTTGCCTGTAGAAAATTCATAAGGGGGCATCGAATGTAATCTTTCAGCTCAAGCTAGTTAATATATTTTTCACAGGTACAGAATTATCGATTTCATCTATTTTTACCGGGTTTTTCATACTGCGCACACTTGCGTACCCATTATTAAGCATTGTGTCAAATGTGCGTATACATTGTCTTAACTGCGCGCAATACTCTCCCGTTGTTGTGATGATGTATCACAACCAGCCAGGATGCGCAGCTGAGGTGCACACAAACATAACTGATGAACGTCCTTAAAGCATTCAACGACCAACTATTTCTTTGATTCCCACTAAGGCTGTTCCATCGTGTTCATCCCATGTATTCAAAAGTAGGGAGGATAACAAGATAAAATCATACAGAAAGAAGGACTCCCTACAGAGAGAGAAGAAAGCTTGCAAGTGAAGTAAATTACTTTGTAAAAGTGCCCCTTCCCCTTTTGATCTCTGATAAGCGCCCTGTTCATTTTGTCACGTGCCCCTTTTCAGTCAACAATTTCCCAATTTCTTTTGAAATAAAGTGTCCAAATAAAGTGCCTGTATTATCATTCCCCAACTAATTCACCCTCCGTAAATGACATGGCCCCTGTTCATCCCCTAAAAATAGATATAGGGGGAAAGAGAAAGGAAGAAAGGGGATTAAAAAAAAAAGAAAAAGGGAAAACCTGTAAGCGCTCGCTCACTCGCATAAGTTTCTTAGCCATTGCCGGTTATAATAATATTCAGATGAAGGGAATTGGTTTCCATTTTGTCTGTCCGTCTAATGTTGTGCATTATTGCGGTAGGACTATTCTGCTATATAGCTCTATTCTGCGGAGTCAAGTAGCAAGTTTACCTAAATTAGACAGTCGCGGCCCTACAGTGCAATTAACTGCCCGAAAGCTTTCACTCCGTCCTGCCTAATTTGCATAAAATAAACAATTTGTTCACGTAAAACCGCTACCAAAGAGTCTCAGCTAAACTGTGAAATCTCGCCCTAGAAACAACCAAATTAAATGAACTAAACGTCAAATTCCAGAATAAGAGTTGCTCTAACCCGTAATTAGTATCACTACCATGTCACCAGTCGTGGCGCACCCTTGTAATACAGCTTCATTGCTGCAACGCCCTACGTCAACTGCCCTAGTCTCTCCAGAGCGCAATGAACAGATGCGATTGGCTAGCAGTTATTTTACCAAAATAAATAAGGAACATATATGCGGCGTTTCGCAGGCTGCTGATCATGCAAAGAATGACGGCTGGAAAAGTTCATTTCCAAAAAGAATTATCCAAGGGGCTTTTTTATGTTCTGCTAATTTTTTTGTAAAAAAAGAACTTCCTCTTTAGCAGACTGAAACAAAATATATAATTTGTACCCTATTTTCTGTTTTCGATGTAACAGAGCTTAAGTTCCATAGATGTTGGCCAGGCAATTTTTTTGCATGAAAAATAGTTTGGAAACAAATTATCTTTGTTCAAAGTTGGCTGTCTCGTCGAGATGCTATAAGCTCCAGTCTTGACGGGCCATTTGTACAACACACAAATCACGACGTAGGCAGGAGATTATGGCCCATGACCAAAACCCAAAGTTCATTATAAAAATAGTGTTTAGAACTTTAGATCATTAAGCCTTTGAACAGATTGTCAAAGAAAATAAATTTCTTTTGTCGGTAGCTTGCCTCGATCGCTCATAGAAACAGAATGGTTTTGGACGGCAAGCAACGAGCCAAAATAGCGTCATCTTCGGAAATAGGCGAGATCCTTTCAGGCTTATCAAAAGGTGTATAATTTCCCTTGCTCGCTGCACTCAGGATGGTTTGGAGAGGCAAATGAATTGGTCATACACATGATGCAAGCGAGGTGACCGAATATACAGTATAATTTAGATAATGCTTTTCCTCGGTCGCTTTGCTCGATCGTAATATTTTGAACAGGATAGTTTCCAACAGCAAACAATAATGGACTAGTGAGCAGTGAGGTGCTAGAATAGAATATTTGGCAGCGAGATACAATTCAACTATCTTATATGCCCCAGGGTGTATTTTGATGACAAAAGCACACCTTTTCATGGTAAGAAGTGGTTATTTTGGGGCTCGCTTGCTTTGCTCTATCGCAAAAATTTAAAAAGGGGTCCCTTGAATTAAAAAGAGCCCCAGGGGGCACGACGCTCACCTGAAGTGGATCAATTCACATCTGGTGCATGTTCTCTCTAGCACATGAACAACTTTCATTCTTCATCTATAGAGGTATCTCTATACACAATACCAAGTCTGAGCTTCCTACCAAGTTCGGTTAAATTCCAATCATGGGTTTTGGAGAAGAAGCTGAAAATGTAAAAAGTTTATGGATGGCGGACAACTTGCCCCACCCCCCCCCCCTCCAGTATGTTACCCCCACAGACCCCCTATAGGGCCACCCAGAAAAAAATCTCCATACACAATACCAATTCTGAGCTATTCCTGGTTCTGGAGAAGATGTTTGAAATTTACATAGCTTTTATACTTGGGGGCTCTCCCCCTGGGCCCCCCTGGGGGCCACATGTACCATTTTAGCACTTTTGGATCCCCTACCCCTAAAGATGATTCCTACCAAGTTTGGTTGAATTCCGATCATGTGTTTTGGAGAAGATCAGAATGTACATTTTGCCTGGCAGCGCCCCCCCCCCCCTCCAGTATGTTACCCTCACAGGGCCCCACAGGGCCCCTACAGGGCCACTCAGAGAAATTTCATGAACAACATTCATTCTTCATCTATAGAGGTATCTCCATACACAATACCAAGTCTGAGCTATGCGTGGTTCTGGAGAAGAAGATGTTTGAAATTTACATAGCTTTTACAATTGGGGGCCCTCCCCCTGGGCCCCCCTGGGGGCCACATATACCATTTTAGCAACTTTGGGTCCCCTACCCCTAAGGATGATTCCTACCAAGTTTGGTTGAATTCCGATCATGTGTTTTGGAGAAGAAGATCAGAAAGTACATTTTGCCTGGCAGCGCCCCCCCCCTCCAGTATGTTACCCCCACAGGGCCCCTATAGGGCCACTCAGAGAAATTTCATGAACAACATTCATTCTTCATCTATAGAGGTATCTCCATACAAAATACCAAGTCTGAGCTATGCCTGGTTCTGGAGAAGAAGATGTTTGAAATTTACATAGTTTTTTACAATTGGGGGCCCTCCCCTTGGGCCCCCCCCCCTGGGGGCCACATGTACCATTTTAGCAACTTTGGGTCCCCTACCCCTAAGGATGATTCCTACCAAGTTTGGTTGAATTCCGATCATGTGTTTTGGAGAAGAAGATCAGAATGTACATTTTGCCTGGCAGCGCCCCCCCCCTCCAGTATGTTACCCCCACAGGGCCCCTATAGGGCCACTCAGAGAAATTTCATGAACAACATTCATTCTTCATCTATAGAGGTATCTCCATACAAAATACCAAGTCTGAGCTATGCCTGGTTCTGGAGAAGAAGATGTTTGAAATTTACATAGCTTTTACAATTGGGGGCCCTCCCCCTGGGCCCCCCTGAGGGCCACATGTACCATTTTAGCAACTTTGGGTCCCCTACCCCTAAGGATGATTCCTACCAAGTTTGGTTGAATTCTGATCATGGGTTTTGGAGAAGAAGATGAAAATGTAAAAAGTTAACGGACGACGGACGACGGACGACGCACGACGGACGACGGACAAATTTCCATCGCAATAGCTCACTCGAGCCATAGGCTCAGGTGAGCTAAAAATGCTTGGCGGTCATACATCTGCGATATTGTTTGAAAATAATTTCTTGTGTATATACATGTAGCAGGGGTAGATTAGACTTAGAATGAAGAAGCTTACACTCTAAATACAAAATGTTCTACTGATGTCCGTCTCTCTGCTCCTTCGCTTTGTTGATCCTTCACATTTGACAGCCCCCCTCCCTGACACCCTTCCCCAAGGCAAGCTTGTTCGCTTAGGTCCCACACTGAGGATATTCGGCACCAGTCATCCAACCAACCACAAAAACAATTAGACACCCATGCATGAAGTTATGTCAAGTAATATGATTAATAGTATCCTGCTTGAGGTAGGATTATTCATGGAAAAATTAAAATTTTGCAACTCTTCATTGCCTGAGAGTCAGGGGGCCTGGTCTTTAAAGTAGATATTCAAAGAAAATCACAAATATGGCAAATAATGTATCACTAGAAACTGGGAAGCTTACAGATGGCAATCGTATAAGTTTTATGTCAACTGCGTATCTGATGATTATAAAAACAACACAAATAAAAGCTCTTCTCAGCATCTGGAATATCCGAGGATTCGCCAGAAATATAGCGATGTTTTGATGTCGTCACACTCGGGATCTATCCTGCTTAAGCAGACGACGTCCTATAATGAATGAACGTAATTGCAATGCAATTATTTATCAAATTATAAAGAGTTTGATGTATTTAAACATGACCTTATTTCACACCATTATAAAGGGAAAGTGAAACGGATTCTGATAGCTAAAACCGTTTGATTGTAAATACACAGGAGAAGGGTCAATGATCAATGAAATAAACCCCACTTTCAAATTGAAAAGCCCTCCGAATAATAGCAGGATGGTATTCGTTCCCTCTTGAAACGCCGAACATGCCCTGGTGCAAGCAGCTGAAAATACAATGGCGTCTTATTTTGTTTACAAGTGACTGATTCCTTTATTTTTTTAACGCTGCATTTTTCATCAAAATAATACCATACACGAAGTTAAGAGTGAGGCCACAGACTAACATTAAGACTGACGCTAGTGAAGGAAGAGAAATAAGTGAAGAGGAGATGACAAAATAGGCTCTGAAAAATGTGTAAGATGTTATGGGACATCGTCTGCTTAGACAGGACTGGTCCATGGTGTGTCGTCACATATCTCAGCAGCGTTCGAGGAGCTCTTCAGCTGCTATATCGGGGGCTGTATTTTACCGTTTTATAATTGATAATAATCATTACTTCAAATGTTTCCAAGCGTTGAATTTGGATAACCTTGTCTGATTTATGCCATCTATGCAATAATAAGTATTAAGCCAATATTTAAAATCATCATAGTTCTACTTTAACTTCTGCCACCGGATATGTCTAAGGCTATACAGTGCGTCCCAGAAAAAGTTAACAGTTGGAAAAAAGTCTACCCAGATAAATATTTCAAACTATTCTAAGGAAATTTTCATACCTGTGGATAGCTTAGGGTCTCTTCTATTACATGACATCAAAATATCAATCAATATTCTACGCTTGAGTGAGCAAAAGCCAATTCTGTGAAAGGGTGCAAAATCCAGACGTGACAAGAATTGATAATGGCTCTGGCTGGTATCAGCCAAGCTGAGTCATAAAAAGGTTTAGAAATTTCCATATTCTTATCAATAAAAGGAAATTTATGAAATAACAGGCTTTGTTCTATGTATGTCTTTACACATCCCATCAACATTCTATGCCTGAGTGAGCAATTAACTACTTTGTTGAGTGTTTCAAAATGTTACTTTTGATGAGTCTTTTAATTTCACCTGACTTGCTTACTCAACCATAAAGTTTTGATGGGATATATCGGGACATACAGGGAATGAAGTCTTTTCTTTCATAAATTGTCTTTTATTGAGTAGCATATGTACACATGTAACATTTTTAAGCCTTTTCATGACTCTCAACTTGGCTGATACCAGCCAGAACATTAAAAAAACATTTGTCAAGAATGGATTTTGCACCTTTTCACAAAAATTGGCTTTTGCTCACTCAAGCGTAAACCAATTTGAGATATTTTGGTGTCATACGATAGAAGAGACCCTAAGCTTTCCACAGGTATGAACATTTCCTGAAAATAATTTTAAAAAATTTAAATGGAGAGACTTTTTTCAACTGTCAATTTTAAACGCTTCTTAACTTTGTTCATAGAAGCCATGACAAATACCAATCCTTGTCAAGTGAATTTTGCACCGTTCCACAAAAGTGGTGTTTAATCAGTCAAGCTTAATAACAAGTCTGATTTTTTGGGTGTTATTTGCATAGGAGAGACCCTAAGCTATCAACAAGAATGAAACTGTTTGGAAAATATTCTGAAATATTGATTTGGGGAGACTTTTTCCAACTGTTAACTTGGAGACGCACTGTACAATTCGCAGGTCCATAGGTCCTATTAAAAAGCTACTTTCGACACAACAAAAAACCCATTATTGTCGAATAAATATTGACAGTTTCTAAAATGACAATGATATTAGGCCTGCTTGCTCTTCGTAATGTCTCAGTGGCGTAGCCAGGATAAGATCAGACTGGGGTAGGGTGGTGTGGCAAGATTTCCCACAATGGGACAAATTACAATAGGTGCGTTATGTTTTACTTCATTTTCGCCAACACAGGGCCAGGGCAAATAATGTTAGCTAAGTTATGGGGATGTCTTGATATGTGTCAGTGTCAAGGATAACCAATAAAAAGGGCAAAATATACTTTTACAAACAAACATGACAAAACACATAGCTCATTAGCGAATGGTACATGTTTCAAAGTCTTTAAACTTCAGCATCAACCTGAGCTTATCAGTGCCAATGGTATAATGTAAGGCATACTGCTTGTAAGTAAACAACCATGGGACTGACGGCTTTAAGTCCTCTCCGAGGGACTTGGGGTTAATGCCTTACCAAAGGACACAAGTACATCCTAGTTTCGAACCCGGGTCCTTCAGTTATGAAGCCACTGCTCGACCACTGAGCTATCTCATCTTTTCTGAGGATCATGGACATGATAGAACACTAAACAGCCCCTGATGGCAATACCTGCTACAGCAAACCCCCCCCCCCCCCCACCCGCACAAAGGCTATGCCATTTATGAATTACTGTGACGAAAATTGTCAGTAGTATGTGCTTGTACCGAGGCAAGGTGGGGCGAATGGCGCAGCGTGGTCGTACTGATGGGGGGGTATTTGTTCCATCGCTCCACCCCCTATAGCTTCGACACAGCCGTGGGGGTGTCTCCCATCCAATATTATCATTTTGTTTGCTTATTTCACGGTTTATTTTTATTCATGTATTCTATTAAACAATCAAAATCAAATTACAATATTTTACAAATAATCCTAACCCTAACCCTCTTCTCCGATTATGAATAGCGACCCTTTTCTTCGATTATGAATAGCACCCCTCTTCTCCTATTATGAATAGCAATCCCTATGAATAATGGTCCTTATGATTTTATGAATAGTGACCCCCTTTTCGCTTTATGAATAGCGACCCTTCAAGTCGGCGATACAACCATAATCAAAACTATATGATGTGGTTCAGTGGTGGAGATTTCCATTAATGCTGAACGTTGAAGGTCTCAACTGGCTTAGTGCCATCTACGTTGACTTTTTGTTTAGCATTAATGGAAATTTCGTCAGACATCTCCACCACTGTACCACATCGTATAGTTTCGATTATGGTTGTATCGTCGACAGCGCGTGCGCCATCGCACGCAGGCGCCATTTTAAATCTGCATGACAAGAGGAGGCATGGATACACAAACACTGGTGAGTTCTCAGAAATTTCTTATGCTATATTTTTTAAATATTAAAGATTTCAAAACAGACATTCCAAAAGTTTCCCTAGGAGGAGATGCTGTGGTGAAGAACCCGTCGGTCGCGGGAATGGCTGTATATTAGCTAATATGCCCAGTAATCCTCAAATTGGCAAAATCCTACCTAGGATATCGAAAAAACAGTGAGCAGAACAGAGGTACTGAATTTCTATAGAGTGGAGGTATAAAGCCTTAAGAGCAACGAGCTGTACTGCCAACTGTTCGTGGTCTAGTGGTAAAGAAATCTGCATGGTCAAAGTATCCTTATTCTACACCGCACATTCTACAATGTTGCTGGTTCGAATCCCGCTCTTCTTGACCGATATTTTTTTCAGTTATGAATTAACAATAGCGTTGAAAATGATCAGAATTTCAATAATAAAAACACAAGAAACTTGGTCAGGTGGATTTAATGGTGGCTGGGCATAAAGAATTTGGCCGCGGGCCCGGAGTTATCAGGAAAGTGATTTTTCAGGCCATTTTGTATGACCTGCTAACCGTGCGCAGTTAGATTGGCATTTCGGAATGTTTCTTGCCATCTCCCTCTTTCTCTTTCGTCCCCCTTCCCTCTCACTCGCTCTCTCTTTCTCATCGCTCTCCCTCTCCCTCTCCTACACTTCTCCTCCTCTTTAAAATTTGAATTTAATCAATGAAGTTTATAAAATGTCTATATGTTCCATATTTCATATGTCATATCTTGCGTTATTTGAACTTTAATTCATTGTAATTGTACAGTATCTCAATTCAATTCAATTCATTTATTTCATTCACCATAAAAATACACAAATAATTATGATACACGAGATAAAAATTGTGACATGAAACAAACTTAAGGTACATGATTACATGATGAACATTAAACGAGAGACATTTTATGGGAATATCTTGTGAAATGGATTACAATTCGGCTGTTGGCTGCGATGATCTTTTAATAAACCAGGCTATATTAGCTAATATGCCCAGTAATCCTCAAATTGGCAAAAATCCTACCTAGGACATCGAAAAAACAGTGAGCAGAACAGAGGTACTGAATTTCTATAGAGTGGAGGTATAAAGCCTTAACTTAAGAGCAACGAGCTGTACCATCAACTGCTCATGGTCTAGTGGTAAAGAAATCTGCATGGTCCTCATTCTACACCGCATGTTCTAAAATACAATGTTGCTGGTTCGAATCCCGCTCTTCTTGACTGATATTTTTTTCAGTTATGAATAACAATAGCGTTGAAAATGATCAGAATTTCAATAAATATATATATAATATGACCTGCTAACCGTGCGCAGTTAGAATGGCGGAATAAAACACCTAGCTTTGTGATGTAAAAGGCGTATAGGCCTAGCCCATTTTTTTTTTTTACACTCAGGAACCTAGTCCTAGACCTAGTCCTGGCTAACCCCCTCCTTATTTGGGGGGGCAGCTCGTCCACAGTCACAGATCATACTTCCAGAAATTTTGGCCAATTGACATTATATCATATAGGCTATATCCAGTTCACTTACCTAGCAATGTACTACAAATCACCACTTTGTTTCGAATATCAGCCCAACTTCCAATAACTAACTATTAAGTTACAGTTGTTGCATGCATGCATGCGTGTGCAGGAAGAACAGCAGATATAGATCAGAGTCGAGATATATCTCGGTGTCATGTGATTGGACCCTATCACGTGAAATATTATGACCTCACGTGATGTGAGGGGGTGTGTGTGTGTGTGTGTAATTGGGTTTTTACAGACGTGTTCACTCCCAACAAAGAATACGAGACGCAAGAATTTAGTGCATGCAGTCCTGTTTATTGACCAGCGGACAATCGACAAGGCATGATACTTCGACATTATTTCTAGCCACTATTATTTGGGACAACAATCAGGTTCAAATATAAAATGATAATGCAATCAAACATGATTTAATTAAGTCACCTTAATGGTCTATTACAAAATACAATGTTTGTAACTCTTTTTAATAACGAATAAATATAATCATCAATAAAAATTTAATTAGAAGGGCCTGCCCAATCAAATCTAAATGTCTCTTGATCATCTTGACCTCGTTTTATTTTCAAATGCTATGAAGTCAGATGGGAGATAGAAAATCGCATTGTACTTGGTATGGTGTCCTATCCAAAATAGAATCAAATAATTCAGATTGTAAATATATTATCTAAATATGCACTAAGAAAAAAGGTACAATTTTGCACCCTTCGAATGCAACAAAAGTTGCACCCTAAGAAGCTTTTGCACCTTTAAGGGTGCAGTTAGCTACAAGAGTTGTACCCTTTAGGAAAGGTACAAAGTTGCACCTTTTAGGTTTCAAACGGGCATTAAAGGGTGCAAACAAGAACAAAAAGGTGCATTTTTGCACCCTTTTCATGTAGGGTGCAAGATCGCACCCAAAAAGGTGCTGCCAGTGTTACATTTAGGGTTCAACCTTTTTTTCTTAGTGTGTGCAGAGGGGCCTACTCCAAACCATTGGCGGAAATATACAGGAAATTCTTTTCATCAGGGGGACATAGCAATAGGTCGCCCCTGATGAATAGAATTGCGTAACACATCTCTACCACGATTCCGAAGGTCGTTCTTTCACGATAGTGCATCAACGTGATCGAAAATTCTTTCTTTTCAAACATTTTGGAGCAAATAGAATATGCTGAAATTCAATATTGAAACATTATTCATTATTGGTTATCTATACCAATAATAATAGTATTGATAAGGACAGTACATAGAATGAATAACAATGTCGTATTTACAGTGGAGTATCTGGGGGGGGGGGGGGGGGGGGCGTTCCCCGGGCGGCACTTGCAGTGGAGGGGGAAAGGGAGAAAGAAACAAAAGGGAGAAAATGAAAATAATCAAATTATCCGCCCCGAATCCGCCGGGTAAGCTTTTAGTTTAAAATGCGAAAATATTATTGAAATCTCGGTCGCTTTGCTCCCTCGAATAATCATTTTGTTCCAGGGTCTCATAATTTTTTGCCCCCAGTATAGGCCTACTATATAGGTTTTTTAATCTACGTAGCTTTTCTAATGGGTTGAAAATTTGAAAACTAAAGATGTAATGCGCCCCAATATAGGATGAAGTGTATAAAATTGCTTTTGCAAAGTTTCAACATTCAAAAGAAATCTCAACTTTCGGTCGCCTTGCTAAATTCCTCGAATAATTCCCAAAGGTACTCGTTTTTCAGAAGGTTCATAATTCCGAAGGTTCGTAATTCCGAAACGCAAATTTCCCATAGCAGGGGGTTCATAACTTCGAAAATGAAATAGGGTTCATAATTCCGAACATTAATTTTGATGGAATACTCCGAAGGTTCGTTATTCTTAAGGTTCGTAATTCCGAATATGAAAACAAAAAGGATTCATAATTCTGAAGGTTCGTAATTCCGAAAATGCAATAGAGCCCTATAACTTTTTTTGAAACTACGAACCCTCTGAAATATTTACTTTCGGAATTACGAACCGTCGGGGCAACGAACCTTCGGAAAAACGACACCTAACCGTTCTAAACCTATGTAGAGGAACGTAAACAAAATAGTTATTTTTGTTTCACAATAATTTTTAAAAGAATATCTTTAAACAGTATGTTGAAACTATCCTGAGGGTGCATTTTATTTGTGCAGTGTAAAAAGGCAGTGTGTGGGCCATTGATTTAAGGGGAAGCAAGTAACAAGTGCTTCATTGCCCCGCTCTAGTTGGCCCCCATCAAGAAACGACCTATTGTATGTCCCTATGCTTTCCCTACACAGTTTTGCAGATGACACTGTGCTTAATCCACCATGAAACCTTTTCCCATCTCATCACCCTCCTCGCAGAAGAACGTGTTTTGTCCAATATAATGGCCCTGTCCAGAAAGCTCTATCCTCACAGCTTCTCTCTCTCCCACTTTGGTCTTCTCCACCGCTTTGGCGATAAACGAGGAACCCCAACGGCTTTTGTAGAACCTTGGTTGATTGAGATCAGTGAGTCCCTTTTGCACTTGCATGGCGACACGAGACACTGTCCCCGATCCACATGGAGCTCTGGCAATCTGAAAGACATCGGAATAAGATTAGGTATTGTGTTTTTAGGTAGAATGAACACGAGCGGTATAAAACCACAATACAACCAGTAGTTCTTATCATGACAGAGGTACTGTAACAAAAGTATTGTGAATATTGTAACATTAACTAGTTAATAAGTACATATTAGTTGGTCGTTTATAATCAAGCAGTTCTAATGGTAGGCCATATAAAACAGAAAAAAACCATAAGTAGCACTAGGTGCTGTTTTTTGCGTAGAGTCGGAAAACACCCAACGAAGAAGGAGAAGGAATGAGAGAGCGAGAGAAACAGAGAGAGGGGGAGAGAAAGAGGGGAGAGAAAGAGAGGGGGAGAAGGGGAGAGAAAGAGAGGGGGAGAGAAAGAGAGGGGGAGAGAAAGAGAGGGGGAGAAAAAAAGAGAGAGAGCGAGAGAGACAGACAAAGAGGGGGAAAGGGGGGGGGCAATGAAAAGCACTTTTTAATGACAGAATCACAGGCGTAGCCAAGATTTTTCAATAGGAGGGGGTAGACGTAGAAAGAGAGGGGGAGAAGGGGAGAGAAAGAGAGGGGGAGAAGGGGAGAGAAAGAGAGGGGGAGAAAAAGAGAGAGAGAGAGAGAGAGCGAGAGAGACAGACAAAGAGGGGGAAGGGGGGGGGGGCAATGAAAAGCACTTTTAATGACAGAATCACAGGCGTAGCCAAGATTTTTCAATAGGGGGGGGGGGGTAGACGTGAAGGATCCAATTTAGGGGGCGGTTGTGAGCACGCCAAGTTCCGGGGGTGGATGCAGGGAGGGGGAGTTTTCCCGCTCCTGCGCAAAGCGCGAAAGCTTTGATGTTTTATAGCAAATCTGAGAGAAAGATAACGGCCCGTAGCACCTTTTGTGTTTGGTGGAAAGTTAGTTCGACGCCCAGACTGCTTTTCAAATATTTGAACGCAATACTGCACTGTATGTAACAGGGGTGGGTGCAGGGGGGGGGGGGGGGGGGCTTTTACCCCTCCTGCGCGAAGCGCAAAAGCTCTGATGTTTTAAGCAAATCTGAGAGAAAGATAACGGCTCGTAGCACCTTTTGTGTTTGGTGGAAAGTTAGTTCGACGCCCAGACTGCTTTCCAAATATTTGAACGCAATACTGCACTGTATGTAACAGGGGTGGGTGCAGGGGGGGGGGGGGGGGGGGTTACCCCTCCTGCGCGAAGCGCAAAAGCTCTGATGATTTCTAGCAAATTTTCGAGAAAGATAACGTCTCGCAGCACCTTTCCTTAGGCGGAAAGTTTTAGTTCGACGCCCAGACTGCTTTTCAAATATTTGAACGCAATACTGCACTGTATTGTAACAGGGGTAGGTGCAGGGAGGGGGCGGGGGTCCCTCCCGCGCGAAGCCTCTGATGTTTTGTAGCAAATTTGAGAGAAAGATACCTCGGAGCACCTTTTTCTAGGCGGAAAGTTTTATTTCGACCCCCTGACTACTTTTCAGTCATTTTGACGCAATACTGCACTGTATGTAACAAGGATGCATGGTGCAGGGAGGGGGGGGGGGGGGGGGGGGGAGAATTTCTCCTCCCGCGCGAAGCAAATTTGAAAGATAATGGCTCGTAGCAGGTCTGTCATCAGGGGCAGATCTAGGATTTAGATGGGGGAGTTGCGAGCATTTCTTTCGCCAGCCATCTGAAAGTCGCTCAATGAAAGGGGGGGGGGGGGGTATCAGATTTTATGGGGTCCACTTTTCCTCCCATAATTCTCTGACAAGCAACAAAAAGGGTTATCAGTTCTAAACGGGGGGGGGGGGGGGGGGCACAAAGCATACTTTTCTTTCAAAAGGAGGGGGCATGGGCCGCATTCTGTAAATCTATACTGTCATTACTATTATGATAGAAAAAATTGATAACAATATTTAGAAACAGTCAACGCACCCTTTCGGCAAAACCAAGGGTGCTTTGGACGAATGGTGGCGTTCCAGTCAACGCGACGTGAAACAACGCGACCCGACTCTCCCAACGCGACGCTACGCTACCCACCCTTTCGGACTAAGCCGGGGAGGGGGGGGGGGGTTCCCCCTTCCCGCGCGAAGCGCAAAAACTGCTGACATTCAGCAAATTTGAGAGAAAGATAGCAAACAATTTTTTTAGGTGGAAAGTTATAGTTCGACACCCTCAGGTCCCTGGGAGCCGGGGTGCTGGGGGTTAATTATTTGGACGCAATACTGCACTGTATGTAACAGGGTGGTTGCAGGGGGGGGGGGGGGGGTCCCTCCCGCTCGTGAAAACGTTTTAGCAAATTTTGAAAAAAGATAACGGCTCGTGGGCCGTTTTTAAGGCTTTTTTCTCTCACTTCCCCCGTTTTTTCGCTCTCGCTTTTTTTAAAGGGGCTGAATAGGCTAAATAGCCCCCTGGCTACGCATACGGACAGAATATTATTTTCCTATAGTATACTTTTTAAAAGTAGTAATGTCAAAATGAATCTAAGATCAAAACTACCAAAAGCGGGGGAGGGGGGGGGGGGGGGGGGGGAGGAAATACATCATAAAATAAAAAGGCGAAAAAAAAAGAAATCTAGAGGGAGAGAAAATAAAAGAGCGAACGACAATTTACCATGCCTTGATCACCATAAACTAATAAGTTGTATGTAGTATCTGTGTCTGGAGTGTCTTTTCCGTCATTGAGAATCGTCCCGACGATGCAGTTTATGTCTGGACAATCCGGATGCTCCACCCGGATCGCATCATTGGCAGCCTTGGTAATGGCTATCCCAGCATCCTTCAGATCTTGAAGAGGAGACTTGCAGATGTCGAGTCCAAGCTTATCAGTCGAGACGAGAACATAGAAGACGCCCCCAAAGCTGACATCAACTTCGATTTTTCCAAAACCAGGAACCTCGATCTCAGCCTCTGAAATAAATTTCCATAAACAATGTTTATATTAATGAAATATTATCTTAGAAATATTGAGATTAAATCTTGGTCAAGATTTCGTATCATGTTTCCAAGCTCCACCCTTCCTTTCCTTCATCCACTTTCTCCCTCCACCCCCTTCCCCCTCTCCCTTTTTCCCTCTCCCTTTTTCCCTTTCAGAAAGTACCACTTGTTAAATCTCAGCCGATCTCAAAGCTTTGAAAAACTAACTGATGTCATTTTGGAAATCGAAAATGTTAAATATATTTTAGGTCCTTGTTATTTCGGTAATCTATATGCATGATTTATAGGACATTCTTGAAGAAATCAATTGTTGAACTAAATGTTAATCATTACCTTTTGCGTACAGAAAAGCTGGAACACTGGTTAATCTTGTTCGCCCAGTAGTGTTTGTCTCCAAGTTGTACTCTACATAAGTTTTCAACAGACCACAAGGCAGTTGGATATTCAGTTGTGTCTCGGGCGACTTCTTTTCGACCACGCCAGAGTCGACGGTGTACCTGGCGAGACCGATGGTTGCATGGCCGCACATGAAGTTGTATCCTTCTGCATTCACGTAGACTGCTCCGATGTCTGCCTCAGGATGGTCCGGTTTGATAGGTATGGCACCCCACATGTCGTAGTGCCCACGAGGTTCCAAGATCAGGGCTCTTCGGATGTGGTCCAGCCGATCTCGAGTGAATCGGTACCTCTCTAGTAGAGTATCGCCCTGCATATCAGGGTATCCAGAGACGACGATCCGCAGAGGGTCTCCTCCAACATTCATTTCCATCGTCTGGATCTTATACGGGCTCCTGGCAACTACTGAATCAACCATGGTGCATGTAGATCTGTATGACGTACAAAACTCTGGATGATTTCTTTAGGTTAAAATCGTGAAAATTTACGTTGGTGCAATATTGGTCAGCACTATAAAATAGGGCGGTTTACGTAGTGATTCAAATTTTACGCATACTTTTGAAACAAAGGTTGTTCTTGACAACCTGAAAGCTTGCCCGAGGCTTGCCCGACATAGCAACAAGTAATGTATGCAAACTGGATTCCAAGTATTGTAGTTCATTCATTAATAACAGGTTAATGGAATACCTCGTTACTAGGTCCCCAGGAAAGAAACATCCATAAATTTGAATCACTACGTAAACCGCCCTATTGTCTCGTTTTGCTGGTCATGTAGTGCTGGATTATGGTTCAGTTCGTAGACGCTTCTGATTTTATAGGCCGCCTATGTAGGTGTTAATGATGAGTAACTCCTGAAATGATAAGGCTATGTGCAAACATGGCAATTGACAGTGATGGTTAACGTCAGCTTTTGTTATCGGAATCTTGGTAAGTACACAGATCAAGGTGATACCGATTACCGAGGTTTATTGTCTTTAGTCTATAGCGATGAAATGCGTATGCACGTACTCATTCTTTAAAAAATGTATTAGTGAAGCCAACGTACGTCCTACACCTACCCTTTTATCATGGCGAAATGTTATAGGTCTATTCTTTGCGAGCTATCTCGATGCTCGAAACGCGCGGAACAGTCCTCTGATTTCGAGAAGGCGACACACGCGTGCAGGCCGTCTTCATCACTATCAGGGACCGCGGAACCGGTTGGCTGGGGGGGGGGGGGGGGGGGGGGCTGCAGCCCCCACTTTTTTCAGTAAACACGTGCAAACGTATGGCAGTGCAAAAATGTGGTTATACACGCAGCCCCAAGACGTTCCGCGACCCATGACTATGAACATTATGACAAAGAGAGCGGAAAAAATATACAGCTCCTCATTGTACCCTCCACAAATGTTCTGGTAGACAAAAGAACATCCCTTCTTTGCTATTATGTAAAATAAGTAGAACAGGTGAATATGCATGTGACACCTGTTCTACATATTTTTATAGTAGCAATCAAGGGATGTTCTTTTGTCTACCAGAGAAATTGTGGAAGGTACAATGAGGAGTTGTATATTTTGTCCGCTTCTTTGTTCGCCATGTTCATAGTGTCACTCACCCTCCAACGTTACTTGTTGTTTTCCTATTTCTAACTTTGAAATCTTTCGTCAATTTCGTATGTAAGATTTTCATGAATAAAGTTCCTGGTAGAGAAAAGGAACCATTCAGAAGCCCATTTAGCCATGGGGTATCAGTAGTATGTTACGGCAAATATGAAAACATATTTTTCACATATGTAACAAAACTATGACTGCTGACCAATTTCTTTTTAAGAAATGAGAAGAAAAAAAATGTGTGTGGACTTTTTTATCAAGAAAATGAAAATTATTAATACTTTCAGTTTTCTCCCGCTATCTACCCTTTGTTGGTCCCCATCAAATAGTGGACAAGCTCAGTCTTTTCCGTTACGGTTCCTTTTATTCGATTAGTTATACGCACTAAACCGTAAAGTTCAGTGTGGTTTAAACGGGACGAGTTGTATTGCCGTGTTTGGTAAGGTTGTTGAATGATAGTGGTGGTCCTTTTGTAGTGGTCCTAACTCCTTTTTTGACATTATAATACTGAAATTTTCCTTTGTTTTATTATTGCTTTACAGATTACCCTACACAGCAAAAACTGTGGTGTTAACTGGTGTACATAGAGGACCACACCAGTCATTTTACACCGGTGTTCAATCTGTGGTGTTAAATCAACACCCAGTGGTGTTATTACAACACCTTTGGTTGTTATTTAGCACTCTTTGGGGTGTAATTTTAACACCCTAGGGTGTGGTCCTCTATTAACACCAACTGGTGTCAGTTTTAACACCACAGTTTTTGCAGAGTACATCTTTCGGGTGTGGTCGATGTACGTTTTACGCCCCCCCCCCCCCGAAACCTAATCACGGTAAAGGTCATGTTCAAGGCCGTACGCAGAAATTTTTTCCTGGGGGGGCAAGATGATCACTTTTTATTATTGGATCATTTAAAAGTCTAAAACCCTATTTAAAAAAGTATGATTTTGAAATTTCTGGGGGGCAACTGCCCCCCCTGCCCCCCCGCTGCGTACGGCCTTGGTCATGTTGGCCTTGTATACCTACTCCGAGGGAAAAGTAGTCCCTCGATTTACTTTTCTTAAATTGTTGATATATTAGAGATTATATTAAATGTATATATGAAGTTTATTTAGTATACTAGCAGAAGCAGTCCTTGGACAACCACGGGGGCTAGCTGTGTTTATGATTAATCACCGTACCGTATATTTGTCACAATAATCAAGTGAATAAAAAAAAACCCGGGTAAAGTTATTTTTTACCAAGAAGTATTTACAACATGTGAGTAAGTGTTATTTATCCAAAGCTTGCATGAGTTCTGAAGAAAATACATTTTCATCTTGATGAAGACTATATGATATGGATATAATTATGTTCGAGTAGTATATCCATGCATAGAGCTGGAAGGAGCGATTTGATCTTGCCTTGTTTCTGTGGTTTAACCCTAACTGCACTGGGGGGGGGGGGGGGCTGGGAGGCCCCCCCCCCTCCTCCATATTTTTGGTGATTGCATCGCGACCGCTGGCAATTTCGGATTCTCGCTTCATGACTTTTTTCCCTGAAGTCCATATCAGACATACCTAGGGATGTTATATGCTAATTAGTATGCGCATGTCATTAAAATTGCTAATGGCTCCATATATTTGTGTACAGTTACATGCTGTAAATAGACAATGGCTTGCATTTTAATTAGCTAATTATTAAAAAAAAAAATTAATCACACCATCAGATTCAGCATGTGAAGATCTATCGACATGCAAATTTTAAAGTTCATTGGACATTGCGTTTCCGAGATCAATGGGGGGGGGGGGGGGGGCTCCCAGGCCCCCCCCCCCCAGTATTTTCATGGAGCAAAATAGCCCAGTTCAGTAAGGGTTAATACGCAGAGAAATTAAGGCCATGAAAACATAACACACATAATTAGCGGTAGGTCCCTTGTAAAGGATGCAAACATGAGAAAAAGATGAATTTATTGTCATTTTCTTTTCAGGGGATTATGGCCCCCTTGAGTCTTGGGAGGACCGACGGATTGACTTTTCCCTAATACTACCCTCACGTCACCACCAGCGCGAGGGGAGACGGGATTTATAACCTATATACGTGTTAATATCATAGTGGAAATATTTTCGAAGGAAATTTTGGTGGGGGGGGGGGGATCCTTCTTTACACCATGGCAACCGATATTCCTAAGTGACGTGTTCTCCTACACCTCCCCTCCCCCGAATGATGTCTACAAATCGGCTTAGTCTGTCATATGAATTCTAAAGAAAATACATTTTCATCTTGATGAAAACTAAAATAATATGGATATAATTATGTTCGAGTAGTATATCCATGCATAGAGCTAGAGGGAGCGATTTGATCTTGCCATGTTTCTGTGGTTTAATACTCCGAGAAATTAAGGCCATGAAAACATAACACGCATAATTAGCGGTAGGTCCCTTGTAAAGAATGCAAACATGACAAAAAGATGAATTTATTGTCATTTTCTTTTCAGGGGGATTATATGGCCCCCTATATGGGTCTTGGGGGGACCGACGGATTGACTTTTCCCCTACTTCCCCCACCCCCACCCCATCGGCCTCCCGTCACCCCAGGGCGAGGGGAGACGGGAGTAATATACTATACGTATCCATATCATAGTGGAAATATTTTCGAATGAAATTTTAGTTGGTTTGGTTGTGGGGGAGGGGCTCCTTCTTTACACCGTGGCAACCGATATTCCTAAATTAGTGACGTGATCTCCTACACCTCCCCTTCCCCGAATCAGGGGATCTGATTATTCATTTGCGAGCGAGCAAAATATTGCAAATATTTTGAATAGCAGCGATTTTCCAAATATGATAAGAAAACAATGGTAAATGCGAGAGTTTAGCAAGTGAGTTTGGAAAATTTTAGAAAAAACTATCCTCCTTCCTGCTATGATTTAGGAGCACTGCTCATTCTTGTATAATTTAGGGAATTGTGCCCCCACCTGCCCCCTGCTCCACTGCCTCTCATTGGGCTGATATCAGTAGGGGAATATATTATCATGAAGCCTCTTTGATTATTTGGAAACTGGTATTTGGAGCTTGGCTCCTTTGTGGACTTTAGGGCACAGTTTGTAACCGACATCGGAGTATATACGTACAATATATATATATATATATATATATATATATAGGTATATAATTATGTAGGGCACTTATCAGAGGACAAAAAGGGGCACTTATCAAAAGAGAAAATAATACTATTAGAAAGAAAAAGGGGCACTTAAAAAGAGGCATTTATCAGAGGTGAAAAGGGCACTCATTATAAGCAAAAATTGCACTATTAGAACGGAAAATGGGCACCAATCAGACGAAAACAGGGATACTTGTCGGATTTCAAAGGGTACACTTATCTGCGCTTAAAAGGGGCACCTACCAGAAGGTGAAAAGGGCACGTATTGGAAAGAAGAAGGGGCAGTCATACGAAGAAAAAGGGTCACTTATCAAAAACAAAGGTGTTGTATTAAGTAGTATGACTCGGTATAAATGACTCCTTGAAGCAGTGAGTGTGAGTACTAATTGGTAGCCATCTTAGAATAGCTCTTTAATCTATATCCCTCCGCCGAGCTCGTTGCATAATTACATTTATGATATCATGTTAATGTAGTTCCAACAACATCTACAACAAAAGGCACAGATTTCAAAAGGCAGTAATGTCTGAGGTTAAAGGGGGCACTTATCAGGTTAAAAGGGCATATATCAGAAAGAATAAGGGGCGCAGTCATCGAAGGAAAAAGGGGCACTTACAGAAGGAAATATTGCACTATTACGTAGAACGGGAAATGGGTACTTATTAGACGAAAAAAAAGGGTCAATTATTATATTACATAAGGGGCAGTAATGCGCTATGAAGGCCATTTTCCCTATTCATGTCGAATCACGACATCTTATTATTAAAACTTTCTCATTATGGGGTGCGTGGGAAGGCCTTGGAGTGGTTCAGGAGCTACTTATCCAATAGACGACAGTACGTATTTTTGAATGATCATACATCCAATATGCAAAACATAAATTGTGGAGTACCCCGGGGCAGCTTGTTGGGCCCTTTACTGTTTATTATTTATATAAATGACTTTTGTAAATCATTTGATGTCCTTTCGTTTATACTTTTTGCAGACGATTATAATCTATTTTATTCCCGCAAGAATCCAAATACTTTAGTCAATGTTGTAAACTCTGAGCTTGAAAAAGTCACCTAATGGATAAGAGCCAATAAACTATCCCTCAACCTCCTAAAAACCAAACATATGTTATTTAGTAATTCAATAGACACACTGCCCATGGATATAGTGTTTGACGATACCCCTTTATAGAAGTTGTCTCATTTATATAAATTTCTAGGCATAACTGTTGACAATAAACTTTCGTAGAAATACCATATAGAATTATAGACAATACGTGTAAGATTGTTTCACGGAATATTGGCATAATAAATAAACTTAAATTTCAGTTTCCGACATCATCCCTATTGATGCTTTATTCATGTTTAATTTTACCTTATCTGAATTATGGGATACTTGTTTGGGGCAATACCCAACAAACTATAGTATTAGATAGACTACTTTTATTACAAAAGAAGTCTCTCCGTATTATCTGCTATTCCGGTATACTCTCACACACAGACCCGTTATTTGTTGATAGCAGACTATTAAAAATAAATGATCTGTATCTATTTCATTTGGGACAATTTATGTATATAACTACAGTAGAAAGACCCTTCCACATATATTTGATGCCATGTTCCCCCAAAATCGGTCATTTCACGATTACCCAACTAGACGGTCAAACGAGTTTCACTTACCACTCTTTAGCACTTTATTAGCGAAGAAGACATTTATGTATGATGGTCCTAGATTTTGGAACTTTTTAAGTAAAGATATCAAAAGTAGTCCTTCCCTAAATTCTTTAAAGAAAAAACTAAAAATATTTTTGCTCAAATTTTATAATGATATAGAATAATAACCTAATAACAGCTGGTATCTTCTTATTTTTCCATTTGGGTCTTCATCATTTGCTCAATTTACTGAATTTCCATTTGGTCTTATGATCTTAACTTGTCAGAATCACCAACGTAACTATACCTCTTTTTTCGGTCATGATTTGTCCTGCTTTCCCATTGTCCCTTTTTCCTGTTCCTTTTTCTTTTATCTGTTTTCCTTTTCCTTGTCGTTTCGTGTTTGTTTGTTTGTGTTTTCCAAGTCTTCGTAGGCACAATTTGAAACAATTTTATTTTCCCTGGGGGATCCACAAATTACAAGCACTGCTTTTTAGTGGATCCCCCACATTTCCTCAGAAATTAAGAATCTCTATTAATAATTCATTATAATAATTTATTTATATGTACAGTGTACTTCTACACTTATCAAGGTAATTATAATATGTATATATATTTTTCATATTTTCTGTAACAATATCTGTAATGCCGTTGTCTTTTCTTTCTGTTGGAAATGAAATAAATACGAATTGAAATTTGAATTTGAATTTGAAATTTAGTTGTTGATATTAGGAATGACAGCCACCCAAGTGTGCGGTTACGTAAACCCTAAACCCTGACACTAAATTCTAAACCCTAACCCCACCCCTAACCCTATATATTGTTTTCACTTTAAGAAAAGTAGAAATAAATAAAATTGAAATCAAGAGTCCTAAAATATGAAGTGGCAGAAATCCCCCTCCTTTAATTTTTTTTCCATTTAACAGTTATATGTTCCTCGACCCCTTCACCCTGTCTCATCGAACATCAATCCCCACATAAAAGAAATTGTGGCACCGAAAGAATTAAGTTCAACTAAGAAACAGTCCCCCCCCCCAAAAAAAAAACCCCACAACAACAACAAAACAACAACAAACAAAAAACAACAAAAACAAACAAACATAACAAACAAAAACAAAAAACAAAAAACAAAAAGCCCCCAACCCCCCCCCCCAAAAAAAAAAAAAAAAAAAAAAAAGCTGTTGAAAGTTCAATGAATAATAATATTTAAGGCGATATACAATAACATGTTTCCAACGGTATGTAGGCCATTTTCCCCATTCATGTCAATTTATTTGTTGATATATGAGTTCTGAAGAAAATACATTTTCATCTTGATGAAAACTAAAATGATATGGATATATTTATGTTCGAGTAGTATATCCATGCATAGAGCTAGAGGGAGCGATTTGATCTTGCCATGTTTCTGTGGTTTAAAACTCAGAGAAATTAAGGCCATGAAAACATAACACGCATAATTAGCGGCAGGTCCCTTGTAAAGGATGCAAAAAATGAGAAAAAGATGAATTTATTGTCATTTTCTTTTCAGGGGGATTATGGCCCCTCTTATATGAGTCTTGGGAGGACCGACGGATTGACTTTTCCCTACTACCTTCCCTTTTCACCACCAGCGCGAGGGGAGACGGGATTAATATCCTATACGTGTTGATATCATAGTGGAAATATTTTCGAAGGAAATTTTGGTGGGGGGGGGGGGGGGGGGGGGAATCCTTCTTTACATAACGGCAAGCGATATTCCTAAGTGACGTTATCTCCTACATCTCCCCTCCCCCGAATGATGTCTACAAGTGGACTAAGTCTTAGTCTTTAGTATTTACAACATGTGACTATATAGATTCTCATGCAGATTATACATATGTTTTTATATAATAATGAATAAGTAACATTAATAACATGAATCAACGAGGAAGGATAATCAAACATGCATAAGAAGTAGTCCGTATAGATGTGGCTACATGCCAGGCAAGGCCCTGCTGGGTAGACACATGCACATCTGATGTTCGTGGTAGCGAAAGTTTATGAAGCTGTCACCAGTAGCCGTTATTATTTGCAGTTATGATCAAAGGTATGTAGAGATAATTGAACATGATATAAATATCAGCTTATATAACCAGTGAAATAATGAGAACAATAATGTTATATTGAAAATTATCCTAGAGTGAAAATTTGTTTTATATCTTTGACTTGATTTGTGTAGTGTCTATACAGAAAACTTTACACGTGTGTGTGTGTGTTTTATACTAAGTCATTGCTCATAAATTTGGCAACCTTCGAAGGAATATATTGGATAACTGTTATAAAATGAAATTGTAAATCGTTCATCAATACTTTGTTCAATATATGTTAGCGATATTTTATCACCTTCAGTGAGATGTATTTTACTGTCAGAACATAAAAGAGTTCAATAGTTTTGTATCATGCTAATTAGATGCACTACTACTGCACAGACGAATGTATATAGGCGTGCATATTCTTTCGTTGACGGTTTTTGGGATTGATGACTAGTCTGAAGCATCAGACTCAGCTAGTTAAATTATATATTTTTACAGAAATATTGTTATGAATGGTAAATCCATATTGATACTTATCATATTCATTTTAATGTACCAGTAGTTACTGACATGACTGATGTGGAGTTTTTCCCAGTTTTGGTGATGGGCACAGCTGATATGATGTAACCTTCTCTATCTTTACACGTATGACATATTCTGACTAGGGTAAGTTTGGTCAATTTATTACAATGACTGTATAACCAGTGATTTATTGAAGTCGGAATATATGATATTGATACATGTATTTCTTACTTCCGGAAATTCACAGATAATGTTTTAAAATCGATGTATTTTTGGTCTATGAATTGTAGACAATTGAATTTATGGAAACTGCATTTTGTGTACAGACAACTAAGCAAATTTGTATAAGATGATCACTTACATGATTTCACGTCAATATGATCATGTACTTATGATGCTTTTCGTTTTATCTTCTGTACAATGCAGGGGTTTCTGTTTTTCACAATTTCTCATATCAAATAAACAACGAGCATCCAACTAATGGTGTCTGCAGTATTTTTGTTGTTGTCGACCAAGTACTTAAAATGGTGGTGTCCAGCCCCACAGATTCATTACCTCCTGGTCGTCTTGAATATATGAAATATTGATTACGTTGACGGGTGCGAAAAGGCGGCGTGCAGCAAGCTGCACGCGTGTATCGACTTCTCGCAATCAGATGGATTCCGTGCTTTTCGAGGATCGACAGAGCTAAGCGTATAGAGCAGCAAAGAAAAGACCTGGCACGCCGCCTTGATGAAAGGCTATCCTACACCCTGTTGCCATGAAATAAGCATTGAAAGGACCCCCCTGATTTTAGAATTAACCAATAAAAGTGATGGATTCGCCGACAACAAGCTTGAATGGGGGAGTGTCAACCCGCTCCTAGCAGTTTGTGATGATTAGACAAGAACTAGATCTCTACCTTGCACTTGCTCAAAATAAAGTAGGTCGGTATCAATAAAAAGAGACGAAACTAAACTATCATTATGTATTTAACCCACTGAATTAAAAAGAAAAAGAAAATCGGTGCAGACCGTTGCTGAAAAAATCAGGGCATGCAGAGCTTGTTCATTGTTTGACCACTCCCTCGTTTGATTGCCCCAATAGATCAATACATAAATAGGGGCTAAAAAATAAAGAAAGAAATTGTCGCTGTAAAGGAACAGGCTGCCACAACTGTAATAAAATAGCGCATGTATTTAGATTGTTATGATGATGAGCCATCGGCATCACCTGTACCTTTCGTTTCCATGTTCCGTTCCGAATATGTGTAGATACGCCAATGACAATACACGATGACCTGAAAATAATCTATCTGTAAAATCAGTGGCACGTATCTCAATATTTTCGTATTGGCAGGCCTATTGATCTGATTAAAACAACATACCTTTAATCCTGTTGTTTTCACATAAAACGACGAGATATGATCAGTTTATTTCCCTATGACGTCAACAAGTTCAAGGGCAATTCAAACTTTTTAAACTAAATAAGTGTAATAGTGTGGAAGCCTAAAATGCCATCAAATTTGATCGAGACAGCACCCCAAAATACGGAATTACACCAGGAACGGTGCAAATGTGGTATGTTTGTTTTAGCCCCTGTGCTCAAAAAGGGGGGAAAAAAAGAAAAGAGAAATAACTTTAACCCTTATAAACTTAAATTTAATGAGTCTATGAGCCTATTTTCACAATTTACTAATTAAAGATGGAAGAGGTCCTATCGATCGGGTGTTATAGGGAGACTCGCGACAATGCGGTTTATTCCGTCATAATATAGGGACTGATATATTATAGGGACAAACAAGTGTCTCCCAAACGAAGATCTAGTGATATATAATTATAGAGCAACAAAGAATAAAAATTCACCACTCAATCACTGTAACTATATACCGCGAGTATCTTTTAAGTGTTTGTTATTTCAAACTGAATTCACCGTTCTGTCATGAAAAAAACTAAAACGAATACAAAAGCTAAAACGAAGTGCAATTTCAAAGTGATGGAGCGTCTTTAAAAGGGGGGGGGGGGGCACCAGCGAAAAACGGGCACCTATGTATACAAATGGTGAACACCAAACATAAAAAGGACCATTTAGATCGAGACGTTGATATTATCCTATACAAAGTTCATATATTATCGAGTATCATCTTCAACATTTCTATTGTTTCTATCTTTACGTCGTTGTAGGTAATGCTTCAGCTTCCCAGACTAGCAGTTAATGGTGTGATGATTCATGTGCGAGCGAGCGAAAGCGAGCGAGCAAAAATTACAGAATTTGGTTACTGCTGAAAGCCTCGGGTTGTACATTATTTAAAGCTTCAAACGTCTGTTGAGAGCCAGAAGGGCGTTAACCCAGTGTTAAAGTGTATGAGTTAACGCCCTTCTGGCTCCAAACAGATTAATGATAACCGCAAATCCATTTTAGGGCCACATCTCATGATCATAAATTATAATTCGTACATTAACCCTCTATAGTTTTTCTTATCATTGTCTCAGCAATAATTTGTAAATGCATTTATGTTATATTAGATTATTAGTACTAAAGACTTAAAAACTTAAAAACAATTCACAACATTTGCATCACCCACTGCGACTCTCAGCTCCACCCGGGGAGGCCTAGTGCCCTCTTGCTACTGACAATTCAAGGGACAAGCCCAGTCAGCACATAACCCACAGGAGCTCTAGCACCTAAGACCACCAGGCCCCACACGGGTAGCCAATGAGACTAAAGGGTGATAACAAAGTAAGTTAAAATGTATATACACGTAAGATTTTAGTTTTGGATTATGGGCACATTCGAGCTAGCGGAATGAGACTGAAGGCTTTTAATTTACTAGCAGCCCGAAGATTGATTTTCGATAGTTACAGTGTAATGTACATGATAAAAACAATGATACAATATTCTATCAGTTCAGACGATGCTTGACAATATATTTTTTTTATAAACATAAGTAAAATTTTAGTAATGATAATAAGTAAGTTAGACGATCTGAGCATGAATTTCGAAGACATTGGAGTTGCAAAAGTGTAGTAAAAGATGAATTTTCAGGACAATAATTTCTGAGACGTCAGCATCAAACAGCGCCCTCAGATCAGATTTGAAAGGAAGCAAATATTATGTTTTAAAAATGGCACACAGAAGAGAAAAGAGGCACTTGAAGGAGAAAGACCACTTATTAGAAAGGAAAAGGGGAACTTTTAGTAGTAAAAATGGGCACTTATCAGAGAGAAAGGGGGCACTTTTCGGATACTTGCATAAGATGTAAACTTATTTCAAGCTATTGCTTTTTTCCGTTCATTATCTTTCTAAAAGTGCATTAAAGATTTCTTTCTTTGTCGAGGGAGTTCCTTTTGATCTCGTATTGTATATCATATATTTTATGAGTATAATTAAGTGGTGAATGTACATATATTTTTCTGATTTTCCATCTAACCCAACTAAAATTTCATTCCATTTTAAAGAAGTGCATCAATTTCATTTGTTCCCCTATTTCTTGCCATAATTTTTAAAAACAAATTCACATTTCATAAACAAGTGTTGTATACCTCAATTTCTTTTCCACAGAAAGAACATAAATTAGATGATAAAAAGCCAAACTGATACAGTTTATCATTACAATGATAGGATAATATGTAATAATCTAAACTGAAATTCACGTAATTTACAATCTAAAGTGCATAATCTCGGGGTCAAAAAGCAAGTCGCAATTCCAGATGTATTATTCAAATGTTTTAATTCCGCGTGTCTAAACTCAGTTGTTTCCTTATAAAGATTTTATAACATAATTTAGAAGTCATTATAATATTATTTTATCGCCTACTTTATACATCAATTCCGAGTAAACGATCGTGTCATTTATCTCTTCGTATTTTTTTCCTTTTCTCTTTGAATCCACCGGCAATGCTGAATAAATGTATTAAACTAATGTAGAATAAATCGTTGGCATCAAGAATTTGTTTGTAAAAAATAATTTGATATATATTAGCTTCAAATAGCTATCTGGGCAAGATTTTTTTCTAGCCAAAACGGATTAAATTATTATTAAATATCATTTGATTTCCTAAGTTACTAATGATAATTTCGTTCTCTCTTAAGTCATGTCAAATATTAACATATTCCAAGTACAATGGAGGCGCCTGAATATGAATATTTTTCATATCATAATCACATAAAAATGTAAATTTGCTACAAGCCGTTAGTTATCTGGCTCTCAAATTTGCTAAAACGTCACAGTTTTCGCGCTTTAACTCTCCTCTCCCTACACCCACCCCTATTACCATGGATGTCGATCCTGGGGGGGGGGGGGGGTGGCGGTATATACCCCCCCAAAAAAAAATAAATGAGGTGGGGATGGCCTGTATTATCACCCCCAATATTTTTGGATAAAATATATAAGAATTATGATATACATTAACTTAAAACTAATAATTATCCAAACTCATGCTGTTTGATCGGGAAATACCATCACATTAGAAGTAAGGAAATAAGAAATACAATAATTTCAAAGCGAAAATATCGAAGAAAATTCGTTCGCTTGCATTGTTATTCTCAATTAAGGGGTTCCGTCCATTGGCGTAGATCCGTGCATTCCTTCTTTTCACTGAAAACCATTTTGGGATGCTCTAAAATGCAAGTTTTATAGACAGGTTTTTGAAAAATTCCCTGATGTAGGAGGGGTATACCCCCTTCCACACCCGCTCGGTCTCTTCGCTCAGTGCATGGTGTATCTACATAATCCCTAGATACGCCACTGGCTTCGCTCCCTCGCATGTGAAATGTTGCGTCCAAATAATTGAAAAGCAGTCCGGGCGTCGAACTATAACTTTCCGCCTAAAAGAATTGTTTTGCTACAAGCCGTTATCTTTCTCTCAAATTTGCTAAAACGTCGGAGCTTTCGCGTTTCGCGTGGGAAGGGGGAAACTCTCCCTCCTTGCACCCACCCCTGTTACATAGAGTGCAGTATTGCGTCCAAAGGCGTCGAACTAACTTTCCGCCTTGAAAAAAGTGTTACGAGCTGTTATCTTTCTCTAAAATTTGCTTTAAAATGTAAGAGCTTTCGCGCTTTGCGCGGGAGGGAGGAAACTCCCACCGCCGCTTTGCGTGCTCATCACCAATTTTGCACTCTTAGTGTGCCCCACAACCACCCTTCCCCCTAAAATGAAATCTTGGCTATGCGGTTGGATCCTTCACGTCTGCCCCCCCCCCCCCTACAGAAAATCCTGGCTACGCCTGTGCTCATCAGATACGTTACCACCCTGATCAGAAAAGAATGGAGGAAAAATGAAAGGATAGAGAGAGAAGATAGGGAATGTGTCAGCAGAAGAGGTTAATATTTACATTGGCGGATCCGGGGGGGGGGGGGCACTTCCGGCACGTGCCCCTCCCCCTTTTTGGAAGAAAAGTATGCATTTTGACCATAGAGGATCCCGCCCTTTTTTGTCACCCCCTGATATTTACGTTGTTAATAATTACATAATATATAGACATACATATTTTGTAATTATGGACTATAAATTGAGAAATTAATATCTTGTCAGATACATTACTAATCTGATCTGATCAGATACGTTTCGCCAGACCTCCAAAAATTCGCTCGGGGGGGGGGGGGGGTAATGGGGGTCCAGTTTCCCTCCATAATTATCTGACAAGCAAAGAAAGAAAAGGTATTCATTCTAAAAGGGCGGGGGCACAATCGACAAAAGGCCGGATCCTCTATGGTCAAAATGCATACATTTCTTCCAAGGGGGGGGGGGGGGGGGGGGGGCACGGGCCGGAAGTGCCCCCCTGGATCCGCCAATGACCGTATCTATATTTGGCAATAAGAGCACACAGATTGACAGGAATTAAACCGCCATGCTTACAAAAGTACAGCACGCGGTCCCAAAGGTAAACTCTGTTAAGTGCCTTGATGATGCTGCTGCCTGATACAAATCAGTAACGTATTTGATTACATAACGTATCTGATGTGCCGTTTTTTTTCTCACACTATTTTCAGAAAAATAATAATTTTCTTATGTAATTTCCGGTGTGTGATTAAACATTAGCGTAAGTATTCAAAAGTATGTGAGCCTTGCGTTCATTTACAGCATACTTTTTTCTTTATGAAACAAAGTTGAAGTAAAGTATCTGATATCAGCTCATCGTAACAGTAGTTTTTCAAGTGGTTGGATCTCTATACAGCCATGGAAAAAGTTATTAGACCAAGCATGGTTACTGATAGTAATAGCGACCCTTTTCTTCGATTATGAATAGCAGCCCTCTTCTCTGATTATGAATAGCGACCCTCTTCTTCGATTATGAATAGCCGCCCTCTTCTTCGATTATGAATAGCAACCCTTTTCTTTGATTATGAATAGCGACCCTCTCCTCCGATTATGAATAGAGACCCTCTTCCCTGATTATGAATAGCGAACCTCTTCTCCGATTATGAATAGCGACCCTCTTCTCCGATTATGAATAGCGACCCTCTTCTCCGATTATGAATAGCAACCCTCTTCTTCGATTATGAATAGCGACCCTCTTCTCCGATTATGAATAGCGACCCTCTTCTCCAATTATGAATAGCGACCCTCTTCTTCGATTATGAATAGCGACCCTCTTTTCCGATTATGAATAGCGACCCTCTTCTCCGATTATGAATAGCGACCCTCTTCTCCGATTATGAATAGCGACCCTCTTCTCCGATTATGAATAGTGACCCTCTTCTCCGATTATGAATAGCGACCCTCTTCTCCGATTATGAATAGCGACCGTCTTTTTGATTATGAATAACGACCCTCTTCTCCGATTATGATCGAATAGCGACCCTTTTCTCCGATTATGAATAGCGACCCTCTTCTCCGATTATGAATAGCGACCCTCTTCTCTGATTATAAATAGCGACCCTCTTCTTTGATTATGAATAGCGACCTTCTTCTTCGATTATGAATAGCGACCCTCTTCTTCAATTATGAATATTGACCCTTATGAATATTGACCTTTATGAATAGCAACCCTCTTTTCGTATTATGAATAGGGACCCTTATGATTAACGACCCTGATTTGGTATTATGAATAGCGATCCTTATGTCTTATTATGAATGGCGGTCCCTATGAATAATTACCCTTATGAATAGCGACCCTTATGTCTTATTATGAATACCGGTCCTTATGAATAATTTTCTTTTATGAATATCGGTCCTTATGACTAGCGAGCGGACCCCAGTATAATCAAGGAGTTATCACAGATTTTGGTATAATGGACCTTATGATCATCCATGGATGCTGGGATGGGTGCATCATCCTTCACAGGCCGGCGGTGAGCGAAAGGTCATGGGCTACTGACAGACATCAAATTTTTACCGGCCTGAAAATGCAGAGGAGTGCTTCAATTTTTCGCTGTCTTGTGAGAGCTCGCTCATTCTCGAGCTCATCAAAGATATGGAGTGTTAGGCCAAGTATCTTCAAAGGAATTCCTTTGATAAATCAAGCAGAAAGGTTCGTAATTTGTAAAAAAGAAGGGCTAACATTGCAGTAGCGATCACAAATGCATTACCACCCGTGTATATCTGCGTAGTGTTTTCTTACGATGTGCATGGTGTCTGTTAGCCCCGGGACGCTGCCACGAAGTGGCAGCGTCCTGAGTGAAACCAGTACGATTCGGTGGGTCTCACAATTTACCAATGTTCAAATGACCATTGAAAATATGGCCATATAAGTTATTTTTTGAAATTAAAGTATCATAAATACGATGCCACTTACCTAAACAGACCTTCCGCAAATCACCTTTTCCTAAAAAATGTGTAGAATCGATGAATGTCACTTTTTACTCTCAATTTTCGAAACCAGTCCCATTCGCCATGTTGTTGAAGCAGAAGCGAAAATAGGCACTTGCGCATGCGCCTAATACAACGACGGCATAGTTTTTGTCACAGGAATAATGAATATTCATATATCCACTGTGATCCGGCGATCTCTATTCGCTCGAGCTCCTTGCCTGCCACTCGTCTTAATGAATATTCATAATGCTCCCTTCTTGTCTGACGCATGCGCATTGCAAGCAAAACACCGACCTACAGAAGTTTTTAGTACAGGCTTTTGGAGATAAATAGGCCTTTTTTGTATCATCCTCATTGAAAAGAAAGACGACAGTCAATCGTAAAGTATTGTAAGTACCTAACATGCCTAAAGTAGCCTAAAATCAAATAATGTCATGTTTCATGGCTATCATTTTGACAAACGACCTTGTAATTAAGAGACATCCAAGCAATCAAAGGACTGCTGATCGCAGCCCGAACACGTAGTGTTCGGGCTGCCGCAGTAAGGTGTGTGTGTGATGTGTGCGCACGATTCGTCGCCGTCATGGCAGTTGATGGTACAGCTCGTTGCTCTTAAGGCTTTATACCTCCACTCTATAGAAATTCAGTACCTCTGTTCTGCTTACTGTTTTTTCGATATCCTAGGTAGGAATTTTGCCAATTTGCTAATATAGCCTGGTTTATAATAAAAGATCATCGCAGCCAACAGCCGAATTCTAATCCATTTCACAAGATACTGTACAATTACAATTAAAGTTCAAATAACGCAAGATATGACATGAAAAATGGAACATACATGTATAGACATTTTATAAACTTCATTGATTAAATTCAAAATTTAAAGAGGAGGAGAAGTGTAGGAGAGGGAGAGGGAGAGTGATGAGAAAGAGAGAGAGAAAAAGAGATAGAGAGAGCGAGTGAGGGGGAAGGGGGACGAAAGAGAGAAAGAAAAAGACAAAGGGGGTCCCTATCATTACAGGTGAGGGGTGATGGCAAGAAACATTCCGAAATGCAGAAAATTGAGATAAAAACTATCAAAAGTCATTCTCAAGTCATGGTGCAATCACAAACTGTGAAATTATGAATAATACAATTAGTATGGAAGTGAGCTGCACTGGAAGCATTTTGTTTTACAGCACTGGTATTGTTTAAACTTTGATCGACATCTTAGAGAATAAGTACTTTGTTGTCTAAGAGGTAAACATTCTTTAAATTGTGGGTGTTTGGCAAGAGAATTGACAAAGTCTATGTCAATGAACGTAAATTACAAGTTTCCAATGCTGCTTCATAACTTTCATACTGACATCCTAAAATGATTTTGCAAGCTTGTTTCTTCAAATACGTTCAGTAGATACGTGAGTTTTTGTTTACCAAATACCGGTATCCTTTATATATTAGTAAAAGGTCATCTAGAAGCATTCTATACTTCTTAATTAAGGCAACTTCCTATTACACCGTTTTATGAGATTGGATACATGTCTATCATGCCAATGAAAATTGGATTTTGTTCTACCCTATTTTATAATAAACGTTACAACCATAGAGAAACATTTGGACAGGTTCACTGTCATATTATTTTTAATGGACCATTGATACAGATCAGTGATCGCATTTTGTAGCTTGGACTGAGATGTTACTTTTCGGCTTTCTACAATCGTTAAGTCATCAACTGTGATCAACATATTTGTAATATGGAAGTTAACATCATGACAGGCGTCATTGATCATAACAATAAATAAAATCGGGCCAAGTTTGGTATAGTACCTTGCGGAACACCAGCATTGATAGTTAAATATTTTACCTTTTGTTGACGGAACTCGAAAACTCAGTATCCGTGATATTACACAGGCCGTGGAAAATCGGTAAGTATGATAGTGGATAAAGATTTGGGTTCATCCGCATTGGCATATGTTTGATGAAGAAGTTGTATCAAATAGTGGTTATTGCTTAAACCAGGCCGATTTCCATACTGATTGGGATCAATACGCATGGTAATATCTTCCAGTAACCATTTACATATGAAAAGATTCAGAAAGTTTTGCAAAGTAAGAGATAAGTGAAATAGGGCATAGATTTTGCAATGTGGGTGGTTGTGACTTTGGGATGGGTACTATTTCAGCTTGTTTCCAGAGTACGACATAGCGCAGAAACGAAACATTCAGAATGTCAGTTATGCTTTGGTCACAAATGAGAGCGGCGACTAACCGATTTGTAGCCTTTAGGCATCGCCCAACGATTTTTGGAGAAGTTGAGCGGGCTGTAAAGTCCCAGCGATGCCTGAGCGGTGCCCTGTCAATTTCCCGTCGGTCGCGGGTCGATTTTTCATCAAAACTGGGCGAAATCGGGGGAGCTTCTCCGTGCGGCATCCAGACAGTGACCGACTGATGACCCATCGATTCCCAGGCAGCGACCACTCGGCAGCCTTTGATCTAGCGGCTTCGATTTATTACCTAAATCGCTTTACGGCGACTACTCGATTAGGTCGGAGCCCAGGCACCAAGCATTTTTTGGGGGGCGAGTGAAAAATGGCCAGACGCTGCCAAAATTTTAACTCCGCGCTAAAACTTCAGCGATGATCGAGCAATGCCGTAAAAAACAGCGGTGCCCGGGCAGCCGCCGCTTGGTGCCCAGGTGAAATTGGCTAAAAAGTCGCCACCTGGCCACAGAGCAGGCTGATTTTCTGGGATGTGACCATAGCATAAATAGGAAACACAATTCGTAAGCAAACTCTTGTATTATTCTTACAGGTAGGTCTCCAGAAATTCCAGCTTTACATTGATTAGGAGACTGCAGTTGCTTGTATACTTCAAAAGGCTGGATGATTGGGCATGTACAATGCAATGGTAAAAAGGCAGCTGCTAGAACAGAAAAGTGATAGATTTATGTGATCTGCAATAACTTTGAAGTTTGAAGGATTGTATTTTGAATTTCAATCGGTGAAAATTGTTTAATATTGTTAGTACATGTAAGGATTTTAATTTGTTTATACCAGGCAGCAGGATTTGTTTTTTTTAGATTACATACTCTGGTATTATAATAACTAATTTCTTGTTCTTTAATCAAACATTTAGCTTTGTTTGAAGGAGATGCCATGGAGATTGGTCATTTCTGTGAAATGCCAATTGTCATTGGTGGATGATGCCATGGTTTATCAATTTCATAACACTGAATGATTTTGCACTGTATCTATAAATACTTGGTATTTTTTGTGTATATCATGTTCACAGTAAACATTATTCCAGTCATAATGAACAATCCAATTGCTGAAACTTCGCATCCCACTACTCTTTAGTGGGTGGATGACCTTCAATTTAAACCTTTTCTGTTTGTAATCAGACCTGTAAGGCAGCCATATAACACAGTTATGATCACTTGTACTAATAGGAGACAAAATATTAACCTCTTTATACAAAAAACTATTATTGGTTATTATTTTGTCCAGGATGTTCTCTCCCCTTGTAGCTTGAGTAACGGCTTGTTTAAAGCCATCAATGTTTACGATTGGCAGAGTGTCAAAATCGTTAAAATCACCTAAAATTGAGATGCCAGCTTCAGGATATCTAACAAGCAGACTGTCAATTGGAGTAAATAGATGATCAGTATAAAGTTGTGTGTTAGGGCTTCTTGGAGGGATGTAGAAGACACAAACGATCAGGCTAGCCACCATTCGCGGTAGCCGTGGTGGTCTCATGTGCATCCATAATGGTTCTACTCCATCAGGTACTTGGACATCAAGGATGCTTGCCTGAAGATAATATTTGGCGTAAACGGCCACCTGAACGGTCTTTCCTCGGTTTGGAGAAGAGCGAAAAACCGGGCAGTGTATACATTTCCAGTGGGATATCCTGATGAAACCATGTTTCGGTGACAGCTATGACATCAACTTTATCAACTAAATCATCATATTTGTTTCTTAGTGATCTGCAATTTAATAGATAAAAGGACATCTGGAGTATCATGTACTTTTTAGGCAAAATGCAAGACTGTGGTATTACATGGACATGTTAACTTTAATCAAGCAGGCAGATGATGATCTCTTCCTGCGACGTCGTGGTGGTAGACGAGGTCGGATGCAACCGGAATTGAAATTGGGGAAGAAGAGTAGCATTGCTTTCTGATTCCTCCCTGATTTCCTCGATGACTTGTATGTTTAAAAGAAATTCCCAGATCTTGGATGAATTTCCAGGTTGGAGGAAAAATTCTACCACTGTTACACAAAGGTCGAAAATTATAAAGTTCGAAAATTGAATGTCGGAAAATAGGGTCATTGTTGCAGTGGCTGTCATGATGATAATCTAATGAAGGACCCGGGTTGGGGTTGATATCACCACATGAAAGAAGTTCGATCTGGAAGGAAGACTCGCCATTGGTAAAGTAAAGTATTGGGTGCTTAAGGTACTTACATGTAAGATGGAGAAGGCATACTTTATTAGGTGTGCAGTAGGGTAAATTATTTTGTGCCGCTAAGTTGTGTTCATATAAAAAACAACACACGACTAGACAAGTACACGCAGGCAATAGGCGAACGACTGTTGTATTCAACATGATAGTGTCTACACAACCACACGCTATTTACATATAAGTCCATTGTCATTTCAACATGTTCAAGGCTGAGTGACCAGCAGGAAATTTGAATGTACGGTGCCGTGCTGGTATACCAAAATACATGTAGTTGTATAGACTACAATGTATAAAGTCAACGGCATAGACTCAAACTCAAAACACTCACAAACTTTGAGAAACAGTCCTATGCATAACTTACATGTACATGGTCCAGAAATATCAGTTCATATACCATAGTAGAATACTCAGCATCAAAGACTTAAAGATGTTGGAAAAACGATGAAAAATAAGGTGCAAATTCATGTAAGAAAAGAGCTCAATATAAAGATTGTGCTGCCTGTGAGGCACCATCAATGACAACTTTATAGATAATCACATTTCTAGAAAGTTCATTTTCTGCCTTTCATATGACACCTCAGTCGGGAAAAATGAGCCAGAGATGACGAAGCTCTGTTGGTGTAAAGTGATGCTTGCATCATTATTAAACCTACTTGACCATGCAGTTAACAGCAGAGTAACAAGTATTTCTGGTAAACAGAATGGGGACGATCTGGGAGCCTTTAATAAATCATGGAAATGCAACCATCACTTTACACCAACAGAATGGCATCTCTGGCTCATTTTTCCCGATTGAGATGTCATATGAAAGGGCAGAAAATGAACTTTCTAGAAATGTGAATATCTCTTTGAAATTCAGATATCGTTGGCCAAACGACATTTGGGAGCCCTGCTTCATATTGTCTTTATTCACTCATGCATGAAGTACATGTATGTATCATATGAGTGGCATCAAATGAAAGAAGAGGATCCAAGCTTTACAAATATGTGTCATTTACATACATGTAATTGTGATTAAGATATGATTAAACATCGATAAATCTCGGTATCGTTTTTTTGTCATCAGAAAATATTCAAATCGTAAAATCATATCTGGGCATGATGTTTGCAATAGGATTAGCATGCATTACTATGATGGAAAAATCCTGGATGGATAATTAACATTAAAGACCTCAGCCTGACCGAATTTTGAAATATACCCTTTATTCATCCACGGGGAGATATATTTTTTCTGAATAAATTGAAACCAACTTCATGAGATTCCGTTTCCTGTGGAATGAGTAACAGCGTCCCGAATGTTGAGCCCCGGTGGTTTTTCTGACGAAGGCCCCGTCTCTGAGGAACGCTACTTTGCGGGGGGGGGGGGGGGGGGGGGGGTGAAAATTTGATGACGACATATCGTGTAGATGCACTCGGAGCTGTATACATGACATGTCGTCACATGTCTAGCGACCCCCTACAGTTTCCTCTGTTGTTACGCCATAGGGAGGGGGCGGACCAAAAAAAAATTATCTTTTTTATTTTTTATGGATAAACGGAGACGAAAATTTATGAATACCCAGGGTAATTATATTCTTTGTTTACTAAGCTTTACGTCAATATATGGTTGTTTTGGGTCAGGCTGAGGTCTTTAAATGGGAAAGAGATAAAAGAGCATTGTCTAACGTGTCTATCGTTAGAACACTTACCGTTACCTCGCCTTTGGCTTCAGCATCAATTTTTATCTGTCATCATGTCAATAAAAAAATTGGGTTGCCCACTCATCCAGTGTCAGAAGTTATTACATCGTACTCCTGAAACCAAAACTGTCATGGAAAAAAAATCGATGTGAAGGCAATTTGTTGACCTCTTCGCTCTACTACCACATACTGGTAGGTTTGATTCCTCTTGGCTGTCAGCATGAGAGGGGGGCCCAACTGTGCTAAATTTTAGTACCCATTGCTATACTATAGTCTTGTATAGTATATTGACCTTTTCTTAGTATTACATGTATTTGGCTTAGGAGCATTTCTACATGTGTAAAGAAAAATTTTCTTGACATGTCTACATGTAGATAATATTTCCTCTTAATGGTGACAAAAGCGCTGTCAACAGCACTAATTCAAATACTGAATTTTCATCTTGGAAACCCCAAATTTACAGCAGATTAATTGAGAAAGCTTCTGAATTGATTTTTGTAAAATGACGGGGGCAGGTGGTCTAACTCTGGCCACAAAACTTTGGGTCCTGAAGGTTAAATGGAGGCCCCTTGTGTAGGAAATTCACCACTTATGCGCATTGAGGACCCAAGACCACTGCTGTCTTCGTAAAAGATGAAGAGGAAACCTGTGGGTTGTGGTACACTTGCACGTATCCTAGCCAGTAACAATGTATACCGGGAGGGACCGAGGGCTGATCTGAAGGTTAGAATGATTAGATTCACATTTCCTCTCCCAGGCTCAGGTGAAACCAAAGACATAATAATGATATTAATAATAATAATTCTATTTGTCTGAAATTTATTCCAGATGTCTGAGAAGCTCCACCCTCTGCAAGCCTAGACTGCTCTACCAATTTCAGAAACCATGCAGGTTATATTCATCAGAAGGTACATATTAATCTCAAACATGCTTCAACTTATGGGACTGTACATGTAGTTCTGTGGTAAAATCAGAAGGTAGTAGGTAGATACTAGATAGATTTGTGGAGCACCAAGTATCACCCTCTTCGTAGATCATTGTAAGAATTAGTATTATTCTGAAACTAAATGAATAAATAAAAACAAATCATTGTGAAATTGATAAACTCATTAAAAAATGTCATGACATTATTTTCTGCTATTCATTTTATTTCGGAATTACAGTAATTTGTACTGAATAAAGATTGTTGGAAAATGCAATTTAGTACAATAACTCTCATTGCAATTATATTATATAATTCTGAATTCTAGAGAGATATATTTCATTGCAGGTGTATGATTACAGATAAATAACTGATAGATTTGTATTTATGCATTGAACATATCTCAACACAGCATGTTGTACAATGTTTGCCTTGCACATTGTAAAGATCTTTATATGTATACAGCCCTGGAGTAGTGCTAAGTCCATGTCTATGGGAATAGGGAAAATGATTATTAACAGCTAATTCATTATTAATGGACTACTACTCCCCATTACAATTAGCTTTGTGACAATTACCCAGGACAATTACCCTTAGGACAACTACGGCAAGGACAAACTGCCCCGGACAAATACCCCCCCCCCCCCATTTTCCTATGAGAAAGGGTTTTTTACCACATAATAGACAATTAATGTCTGAGAAGATGAATTTCAAGTGTTACTTGTCTTGGTTTGAGCACTATGGCCTGCTCATGATTCTAATGAGAACATTTGAAGTGACATAAATATTGAAGACAATAGAAAATTGAAGTTACTGAAAAAGAAAAGATTCTAGCTACATGAATGAGCTACTGTGAAGAGAAAAAAATGCAACCCTTATGGACAGCATGCCACAAGGCATGGCTGCTTTCTTCAAATGTGATGGGTAGCAATTTTCCACCAAGAACTGAACAAACTGCCTCTAGAGAAGTGAATGTGGCTTAACAAGACAATCTGGCATACCTCCTGGACGATTATCCCAGAGGCCATTACTGTCAGAACATTTTATTTTTTTCTCAAAACATTCCTACCCCTGGAGAATATCCCCAGGACAATTATCCTCTAGGATATTTTCATTCTGTTAGTTAATCTGAAGTATCCATCCATTGGGGGTGCATGCCTTTATGCCTATATATCTAATTGTCCTTTGGGGATAATTGTCCAGGGAGGGGGGGGGGGGGGGGGGGGGGGAATTGTCCCAGGGGTAATTACCCAGGGGGCAATTGTCTGAGGGGTTAGTTATTGTATAGGGTAATTGTTTTAGGGAGTAGTCATCCAATCATGACTTATCAAGTAGAAATCAATTTTAAAGTTCAATTACTCATCTAGCCAACACTTCCCACATAAGCCTTTAAAAGGAGCTGGGTCTAATAATTTTTCCAGGGCTGTATGTATGAAATCAAGCTCACTCCTCACAGGAAAATTTTACGCGAACCATATACATTCAATTGTCTATACATGTATGTGTAGGTATGTTTGTTTAATTGTTCATACATGTACCTACACATTTTGTTCAAAGGTCACTTACACATGATGTTCAAAGGTCACAATTTGAATACTTGTAAATTTTGACTCGATGCCTGCTCATTATTACTATTGTATTTGAATTTGTTCTGTAACATGGTACAGTGTAGGTCTAATTATCTTGATAATGGAATAACCATATACTTATTGCTATTCTGGAGCCAACTAGTCTTACACATCCCAATTTATGTCAATTACATTGATCATTTGCTTTTTTGATACACTTCCTCATTTATAGCTAATGTGTGGATTCATATCTGTTTGTTATCTCCAGATGATTACTACTCCATTTCTGTACTCTTTGTCTATATATCTCTCTTTCCCGCCCCCCATTCCTGTATCTCAGTCTCTCTTTCTCTATCTCTCTCTCCTTCTTTTTCTCTTCCCCCTATCCCATCATTCTTGTACTCTTGGTCCTACTAGCTCTGTCATCTACCTTTTACCTTCTCTCCTTCTCACGTGGACTATGTGTATTCCTTAACTTACTTCCTTTCTGGTCATCCATTACATTATTTTCATCCGTTATCCGTACCCTTAAAACGTTCAGCTCAATATTGCAATATTCAATATACATAATGGCATGTATGAATATGTATGTTTATGGGAAACTACAATTGCACAATGTTATATAAATGAATGTTTCCTTGTATCATTATTGTACTACTTATTGTATTATTATTTTTATCATGTAAATACTTGTGTAAAATATTGTACAATTCAGTCCCCCAGGGCTGTGATGCATATTTTGAATAAATAAACCATTAAACCATGAAACCATTTACATCCATTGAGAATATATCAAGTAATGTACATGTATACTCTGATTGTATTTTAATTTTCCTTGCATGCTAATAACAGATTTACCTGCTCATTACAAGATCACCCTTCCTGCTCTCTCTCCAACCATGGAAGTTGGAACTGTAGTCAGATGGGAGAAACAGGTACATTTGTCGGGGTATTTTTTTGTATTTGATGGTTTAGGGGATTTTTGTGTGTTTTTCTTTTTGTGGTGGTGGGGGTGGGACGGGAAGTTTTATAATTACTTATCTGTTATGTTCAGCTTCATAGGGCATTTATCCTCGTAGAAATGCATTCTGGAGCAGCTTGATGTAACATTTCTGAGTAGGTCATAAGAGAACATGACAACTGAGTGCATTGTTACCATCAATAATGAAAAAAAAAGACATAAGAAAAACACAACCACAACAACCATATATTTCAAATAAATGTACTTTTGCAACCAAACATATTGGAGTAGTACAAATATTCCTTCTTTTTTATGCATAACAAGGCATCCATAGTAAGTTGTCTTCAGGCAATGTAAGAAATTGTGCTGTACTTTTGGAATGTCTGAATTCTACTTCTGATGATTTTTATATTTTATTTTCATGATTAGTCCCCTTTAAGTACATGTAAGGTACAACCCGATTAATGAAAGCTCCATTACCTTTTTGTCTTTCAGGTTGGAGATCAGCTGAATGATGGGGATCTGTTGTGTGAGATAGAGACAGACAAGGCTACCATGGGCTTTGAGTCATCAGAAGAGGGCTACCTGGCTAAGATCTTTGTGGAGGAAGGTGCTAAAGATGTACCTGTAGGAAGGGTAAGAGGCTGGGGGACTATTGGACAAACCCTTGTCAGTCATAAGGCATAATAATGGATGGAACTATGCTGGCAGTATAAGATTACATAATGATGTTGTATTCAAGCAGTTTAAGCACTAAACTAGAAATATAAAGGTTATAGATTTATTTATGTTCATGCCCTACAGAGTACTTGTTGATTTTAGTAAAACTTGCATTAATGTAGATCCCATCCAATATTTGATAGGTTGAGCAAGGATTTTAATTTTCTATCTTTCTCTCCACTGCGTAGGATGTGATTGTCAATGTGGTTGGATTAGTGTGTGTATGCCTGTAGAATGGTGGGGTGACCAAGTTTAAAATATTGAGTTCATGCAAGCTTCGAAGTGCTAACCTCTTTGAGTTTCAGTACACAATATGTCACAATGTATCACACCAGACTTAATAGAATTACAATTTCATGCACGTGGACGTATTTGATGCACCGCATAAAGAGAAAAAATAAATGAGGCCTGGGAAATCATCCCAGCTGACATTACTCAAAGCTTGGCAAACCAGACATTGTAGAGCATTCAGCTTGCTTTAGGAAAACCCTTTATTTAGATAAAATTCCCTTCCACGGACAGATATTTTGAAGTCTTTGTGTGGTGACAAAATAACATAAAACCTGGTGAAACTGAAATTACTTTCAGGGATCTTTGTAATATCTGTCATGTAGTGAATACCTGAGCAGTGTCAAATTCCCTAGGAGAACACAAGATGATACCACTATGTCTTTAAAGAACAATACATCTTATCTATCTTTCATGCGTGTCTGTGTTTACTTGTCAGTTGCTGTGCATTATAGCTGAGGAAGAATCTGGAATAGAGGCATTCAAAGACTTTGAAGATACTGGAGTCATAGAGACACCTCAAGGTCCACCAGCCCCTGTCAAGGAAAGCCCAGTAAGTTCAATCCATTTGTTTAAAAAGAGAGGAATTAAGACAGGGAAAACAACGAGGAAATTTGAATGTCCAGGACTGATATGTTAACCCCTTAATGTCCATCAGCCCCTGTCAAAATGAGTCTAGTAAGTCAAATCAATCTGTCATAATCACTGGGACTGATTGTCTAATATTGCTGCAGTTTCTGGAAAATTGACTGAAAATGCAGATTAGTCCTTTTATACCTTTGTGTCTTTGGTATAACTTTTGAATAGAAATTTGCTGAAAATGAGTGAACTTTGTTGAAGAAACATTTCTTTTGTGCGTATGAGACTATGAGGTAACACATATTTGAAGATGGAAGGAAAGTAACCTTCCAAGAAAGTTGAGGGTAGGTGTACCCTCAAGCAATGATCACAGAAAAGAATTGTGCATTCTTAAAGCGGAACCAAACGCTGAGTTCGGTTCCGCACAGGCCCTTATTCTGTGAGAGCGTGTGTGTGTAATTGGTTTTTAACAGACGTGTATCAAATCAGATATGATTATTTACGTCTGGGGACCGACCTTTAACGTCACCATCTGAAAGACCTGACTCCGTCTTGAACCTGGGTCCGCTGAATCAGTTTGAAACTTCCACTGTTAGCTGGATTACAGGTGCGCGCCACAACGCCTAGTTGTGTACAGGTGCATCTATTAGTCTCCTCCCAAGTCGCTGTATTGTTTATTGGGAGTGTATTTCGACTTGCAATATCTCTTGATAGAATCAACATTTGAAGCTGATATTTTGACTATAGTATATCGACGCAGAACCCCTAACAGAAAGAGCAAAATATTTTTTGGTGATTGGTATACTTTAATGTCTGTTTATACAGAATTTTAAAAAAGAAGACTCTGTTCAAAAAGTGGATTTTTTTCTTCATGTTTACAGCCAGCTCAAGCAGCTGCCTCACCACCACCTCCACCACCACCACGCCCTTCACCAACCCCTGTCCCACCAGCACCAGCACAAGCCACACCTATGCCTCCACCTCCACCTGTTCCCATGGCAGCTCCTGCGGCAGGTGGAACTCAGGGGAGGGTCTTTGCCAGCCCGTTGGCCAGGAAACTTGCTGCAGAGCGAGGGATTAATCTAAATGTAAGTGCATTGCTTTTACAATAACCCTTACTCTTTATCCTGTTCAGCTTTCTTTTGTGTTCTTGGTCTCCCCTGATTCTTTGTTGTTGCTCTTCTTGTTCAGCTTTCCTTCAGCGTTCACTTTAGTTTGTTGATCCTGTCTTTTGGGTTACATGTATTTCTCCTCCTTTGACATTCTACTTTTAGCTCTGGTTCCCTTCTTTCTTATTCTTTCTAGTTTGTCAATTCTCAAATTTCAATTTTTTCCCCCTTTTTTCAGTATCCTTCTTGTTTTGGTTTTCTCTTGTTTACCTTGGATTTCTATGATCCTTTCTTTAGCTAATTTTGTCCACTTTCTTAAGGTTATTTTCTTTTCTCCTGTTTTCCTTCTTTCTTTTGTATTCTGTCTGGTTCCACTTCTTTTCTCTTTGTTATATTTTTCTTTTACTTTTAACCTCTTCCATATCTCTAATTTTTTTTTTCTTTCACCTTAATCTCCTTGGTTGGATTTCTTTTTGTCTTATTGTATGGAAAATACATGGGCAGAAAATTGTGAGCCTAATTCATACCTGCCAACTCTTACGATTTGGGCGTAATTATTACGATTTTTTATTGTATATTACTCCTTACGATTTTGTATCACAAAATTACGATTTTCTGAATAATGTATGGTTGTGCGAACTTATACTACGTAGATACCCTACAACTATCTTATCTTGTCTATGTGCACTGTTTGTGCTTACATGTACAATTTCTACGAAGCATGGGTGTGAGAACAAACAGTGTACATTGACAAGATAACGTACTGTGCAGTGAGTCCATGTTGTGCATGACGGCAGTGCACGATTGTGCTATCGCGAGATAGGGAAATCACAGCCCCTAATAACCGTCATTTGTCCTCTGAGAACTGATTCTAAATTTCACAAATGAGTCCAAATGGAATATCATCGCTATTTTTCATGATTCAGGTGAGAGAGAATGTCAAACTTGTTCGTTAAATTGTTGAAATATTCTCTTGAAAAATCCCTGCTGGAATTCACTTTCCAGCAGGAATGGGAGACGTTCTTCCCCAGCACCAGCGTCCTAGATTATTGGTTGTGTGGTGGGTACATTGCGTGCACATCGTGAACCGTTCTACATGGGGGAACCGACATTTGCTCCGGCGGCAATTGCTCCTGCGACAAATGCTCCTAAAAATACGACAATTGCTCCGCGACAATTGCTCCGCGATAATTGCTCCTGCGACAATTGCTCCGTCGACATTTGCTCCTGCGACAATTGCTCCGTCGACATTTGCTCCTGCGACAATTGCTCCGACGACATTTGCTCCTGCGACAATTGCTCCGTCGACATTTGCTCCTGCGACAATTGCTCCGTCGACATTTGCTCCGATCGAGCGACAATTGCTCCGCGACAACTGCTCCGTCGATAAACATGCATATATGCGACAATTGCTCCTGCGACAATTGCTCCGTCGACATTTGCTCCGATCGAGCGACAATTGCTCCGCGACAACTGCTCCGTCGATAGAAATGCATATAATTATGCGACAATTGCTCCGTTTTTATTTTGATTGTTCTTTTACTTTATCATGGTTTATATATTTCCTTTCACTGCCATACGTTTGACGTTTGCTCTGATTCTTGTTTCTGTGTGTGTGTTTTTTTTATAGTTTGTTCTTAATAAGCCGACACCAGCTCAGCGCGGCAGGAGCCGGGGAGCTGGTTCCAGGCATAATTATGACCAGCTTAGAGAGAGAAAAAGAAAGCTGTACAGTTTAGTCAATATTTGTTTGTTTATGTTTGCAAGGCGTTTGTCAGCTCCACGCTGAGGGAGACCCGGGAGCGAACACTTAATACCCCGCTTGACCAGTTTAAAAAGTTGAACTTGGCAACCCAGAATGATTGTCGTACTTTTGTATTACTGGTATAAATTATTCTATCTTTCACGTTTGTATTATTTTTGTTTATATATATATATATTTAAACCATGCAGTTCTGCATCGGGGAGTCAGGGAGCTAGAGGCATTATTATGATATTTTCTGTTTGATAGAGTACTGCCATATTAATAAGTATAATACATGTATATGTCAATTTGTTTTGTTTGCGAGGCATTATGCAAGCTTCACGTGGCGGGAGGCCCGGGAGCGAACACGTAATTCCACCAATTCCCCATATTTTGGGCGTATATTCCCTTCCCCTCACTATTACAATATTAAATTGAACCTATGAACTTTAGCAATTCGCAACAACCCACATACAGGACTGGCTTGTTTTCCCCACCAGCAAGTGTCATGACTAGTAGATAGAATGGCTATAATTTAGAAATAAATGTTCGCCATCATTTACTCAGTTGTGTTAAAAATGCCCAAGATAAAGAAAGAGAGAGAGAGAGAGGGGGGAGGGGGGGGAACAAAATAATAAAACATATAGATGAATAATTAATAGGTATAGGCAAAATCACAAGGGAAAGTGGTAGAAAAAATCTTTAAAAAGGTTTATTTCCAAATCCCGAAACACCAACAACAGCTATTGTTCTGAATTCGTTGTGTTCGCTTTTGATGAGGAATTTATATAAGGTTGTCGTTGGAGCAATTATCACATACATAAGCATTAACGACGGCCGACGGAACAGATGTCGGCGGACAAGTTGTCGCATGAGCAATTGTTGCGGAGCAATGATATTGTCACATATTCATTTTATTTGACGGAGCTAATGTCGCGAAGGAATTGTCGCTCGAATGAAACAAATGTCGGCGGATCGAGTGCTTTCCGCCGGAGCTAATGTCGCCGGAGCAAATGTCGACGGAGCAATTGTCGAGGAGCAAATATTTATTTCTATTTACTGAGTTTATTGTCGCGGAGCAATTGTCGCATATATTCATTATTATCGACGGAGCAGTTGTCGCGGAGTACGTAATTGTCGCTCGATCGGAGCAAATGTCGACAAAACAATTGTTGCAGAAACAATTGTCGCAATTGTCTCATATATTCATTTTATCGACGGAGCAATTGTGGCTCGATCGGAGCAAATGTCGACGGAGCAATTGTCGCAGGAACAATTGTCGCATATATGCATTTCTAGCGACGGAGCAGTTGTCGCGGAGCAATTGTCGCTCGATCGGAGCAAATGTCGACGGAGCAATTGTCGCAGGAGCAAATGTCGACGGAGCAATTGTCGCAGGAGCAAATGTCGACGGAGCAATTGTCGCAGGAGCAATTGTCGACGGAGCAATTGTCGCAGGAGCAAATGTCGACGGAGCAATTGTCGCAGGAGCAATTATCGCGGAGCAATTGTCGCGGAGCAATTGTCGTATTTTTAGGAGCATTTGTCGCAGGAGCAATTGCCGCCGGAGCAAATGTCATACATTCTCTTCATGACCAGGCTCTTGTGGTTTGTTTTCTACTCTTTAACTTTATCTTCGGGTGTTTGAATTTAGCTGTTGTTGACTACATACGATCAGGGAATTCCTGGAATGTTATAGAATTATAAAGATAAAGTAATTTTCCTTCGAAAAAATTCTGGTTCCTGGTTTTGAGTTTAGATCTTACTATAGTAGTTAGTTCTTACTCAGAAGATAAGGCAACTGGGCAAGGTGATTTGCATGTGGTGTGGTAAAAAGCAGATCAGTTGGCTAAAATATTAAGTTAATCATGACAATATTTCTTTATAATGTACTGTAGATTAATGATTTTAGCCCTCTAAAAGAACAAGAAAATGTACCAGCTTCAGGGGGCTTTGTTCCCTGAACCCTCAAAAGGGGATCAAATAAGTGTCAAAAATTGCTTTTAAAGTAAAGGGAAATAGGGTCTTCATTCAGACCTGCAAAATATTCCCTACCATTCTAGCTTTTTCATATGTAACAAAAAAAAAATGAACAATTATTTTTGTAATATTAGGGTTCAAAAACATGGTAAATGGTTTCAAAATAAGGCTGAGATTGCATCTGGGAGCATCTAGAACTCCAGAGCTTCCAGGGCCCTAGGCGGGCCCCAGCCGGAAGGGACTTCGGACTTTGTGCTACGCGCTCGTCATGTGCGCTTTGCGCACATTATGTCCCCCCCCCCCCACCACACAAATAAATATTACTCTTTTTGGTCGTCAAAAGTTGGCAGGTATGCTTATTAGCTCACCTGAGCCTAAGGCTCGAGTGAGCTATTGCGATGGAAATTTGTCCGTCGTGCGTCGTGCGTCGTGCGTCGTGCGTCGTCCGTTAACTTTTTACATTTTCATCTTCTTCTCCAAAACCCATGATCGGAATTCAACCAAACTTGGTAGGAATCATCCTTAGGGGTGGGGGACCCAAAGTTGTTAAAATGGTACATGTGGCCCCCAGGGGGCCCAGGGGGAGGGCCCCCAATTGTAAAAGCTATGTAAATTTCAAACATCTTCTTCTCCAGAACCAGGCATAGCTCAGACTTGGTATTGTGTATGGAGATACCTCTATAGATGAAGAATGAATGTTGTTCATGAAATTTCTCTGAGTGGCCCTATAGGGGCCCTGTGGGGGTAACATACTGGAGGGGGGGGGGGGGGGGGGCGCTGCCAGGCAAAATGTACATTCTGATCGTCTTCTCCAAAACACATGATCGGAATTCAACCAAACTTGGTAGGAATCATCCTTAGGGGTAGGGGACCCAAAGTTGCTAAAATGGTACATGTGGCCCCCAGGGGGGCCCAGGAGGAAGGCCCCCAATTGTAAAAGCTATGTAAATTTCAAACATCTTCTTCTCCAGAACCAGGCATAGCTCAGACTTGGTATTGTGTATGGAGATACCTCTATAGATGAAGAATGAATGTTGTTCATGAAATTTCTCTGAGTGGCCCTATAGGGGCCCTGTGGGGGTAACATACTGGAAGGGGGCGCTGCCAGGCAAAATGTACATTCTGATCTTCTTCTCCAAAACACATGATCGGAATTCAACCAAACTTGGTAGGAATCATCCTTAGGGGTAGGGGACCCAAAGTTGCTAAAATGGTACATGTGCCCCCCAGGGGGGACCAGGGGGAGGGCCCCCAATTGTAAAAGCTATGTAAATTTCAAACATCTTCTTCTCCAGAACCAGGCATAGCTCAGACTTGGTATTGTGTATGGAGATACCTCTATAGATGAAGAATGAATGTTGTTCATGAAATTTCTCTGAGTGGCCCAATAGGGGCCCTGTGGGGTAACATACTGGAGGGGGGGGGGGCGCTGCCAGGCAAAATGTACATTCTGATCTTCTCCAAAACACATGATCGGAATTCAACCAAACTTGGTAGGAATCATCCTTAGGGGTAGGGGATCCAAAGTTGCTAAAATGGTACATGTGGCCCCCAGGGGGGCCCAGGGGGAGGGGCCAGGGGAGGGCCCCCAAGTGTAAAAGCTATGTAAATTTCAAACATCTTCTTCTCCAGAACCAGGAATAGCTCAGACTTGGTATTGTGTATGGAGACGAAAAATTAAAGTTGTTCATGAATTTTTTCTGGGTGGCCCTATAGGGGGTCTGTGGGGGTAACATACTGGGGGGGGGGGGGGGCAAGTTGTCCGCCATCCAGAAACTTTTTACATTTTCAGCTTCTTCTCCAAAACCCATGATTGGAATTTAACCGAACTTGGTAGGAAGCTCAGACTTGGTATTGTGTATAGAGATACCTCTATAGATGAAGAATGAAAGTTGTTCATGTGCTAGAGAGAACATGCACCAGATGTGATTTGATCCATCTCAGGTGAGCGTCGTGCCCCTGGGGCTCTTGTTTCTTATAATACATCATTATGGTTTGGATGGTATATAAATTGATTTGATACCTGGGAGTTGTGTAGGTAAGACGATCCCATTGATGTTTCCAGTAAGCCAGTTATCCTGTGATCTCCCCAGACTCTTCAAGGTACTGGTCCAGGTGGTCGTTTAGTAAAGGCAGACGTAGAGTCCTATGTTCCTGGAGTAGCAGTACCAATGCCTGCTGCAGTACCCGGGGCAGGGTTCATCGATATACCTGTTGATGCTCTCCGAATGGTGAGCACTTATATCACACAGTTTCAAAACAATTATCGGAAATGAACATTCAATAGTCACACTCTTAAGTTTTTATTTTTTGTTTTGTTGTAATTTGAAAAGGTTTGATGGTTTACTGTACCTGACTGCTAAGAAAACATGCGTATGCTAGTAAGTGGGAAACCAGGGGACTGATGGCTTTAAGTCCTCTTGGAAGAAGTGAGATATATTACTCAATTTAACAATGCATGTATCTGTTTTTTTCTGTGTCCAGATGAATTATACCTCTTCTTGGTCCAAAGAGAGAGTGAAATAAAAATTCTGCTGTAGGATTTCCCACTCACTGCATGGAGAGTGTTCTTGGATATTCAAGCTTTATCTGGGCCAATATATAACACATACTATTGTGTGTCCATTAGTAAAAGTTTTTATTTTGTTTATCTTTATCTCTTTTCCTCACAGGAACAAGCTAATGCTGCAGTGTATTCTAAACAGACAATCCCTCATTACTATCTTATGGCTGACATAGATGTGGGCTCAGTACTCAGGTAATACAAAGAGCTTTCTAATAAAATGTTTCAAATGTATGAATTTTTCCTTGAATCCACGACTTTGTTATTAAGAATTTAGCATTTATAATAAGGCAATGACACATTAAAATAAGATAACAGTTACAAAGATTTTATTGATGGTATAAAAAAAGGATAATATGAATAAAATATTTCATCATCATGATCGTCATCACTATCTTGATACAGTCAAACCTGTCTATAGCGGCCAGCGAAGGGAAACGGCAAAAGTGGCCGCTATAGACAGGTGGCCACTATAGACAGGTCGGCGGCCATTTTGAATTTTTGCACATACACGTACATGTAACTAACAACATCACTTGTAGTGTACATGCATCCATACCACTTAGGAAAATAAGGTATATATCTACAGATTTGTATAAAATTTCATATGAAATAATATTTAATATAGACTGAATCAATATGTGTAAAATCAATTTTCCCTCAAATTAACACGTACGTACCACCCGCAGGAGACTGCTGTTCTTGATTTTTATATTCTAAAAACGATGTCTAATAATGCTTTTGCTTCCTGTCAATAATAACAATAATAAGTTTATCTTTTGAATAAAATCATGCAATCAATTTTCATTCAATAAATATTTGTCTTTCGAATGGTTTAAAAGAAGTTTTAACTGTTTTTGAGAACAGACGATAGAAGGTGCTCACTTGATTCGTCGAAAGTGCGAACGTCGACAATGGATCGCCGGTGGACGGGTTTTCCCGCCGTTTTTTTAGACAGGCTCGTACATGAAATCGATATTATTGATCCTTAAAAAAATAACTTTGGGTAGTATTTCATTGTTTTCACTTTCTAAAAAAAAATCACTCCTTTGAAATTTTTTTTTAAACCCATTTAAATTATTTTGATAAATTTTAAAAAATTGATTAATATTGAAATGTACGAGCCTGTAGTAATGTGCCTGTGCGATCGATGTCAATGCTGATCGTGATATCGGTTGTTTCGTTTTGTATGGAGGTAGCTAAGCTTAAGAGAGCAATACAACAAGTGCGGGGATCACGGCTGGATGGTGCGAAGATTACGTAAACGAACAATACTAGTGCTTAATTCTAACTCACAAGACTTTTCAATTCCATAAAAACATTAACATCAACATGCAAGAAATATGCAATATAATAATTGTATACTAAGACATAATCATGACATTTTGCATGCAATTATTAAAATATTAAAAGATTGACAATAAAAATAGGAATTTGGTTGCTGTATAAAAACCCTAGTGGGTTTGTCTTGACAGCCCTCATGACAAGAAATTCACATAAACAATAAAATTACAAATGGAATCATACAAAATGATTTATGATGAATAAAAAATAAAACAAAAATGTTTACCGCACAACCCTAAACAAAATTGCATCGTGGAATAATATTGGTTTTGTTTACATCGCGAGATCATTGGAAATAAGATATAATTTAAGCTTTCTTTTAAATAAATTCAAACTTTGAACTGAAGTTATGTCTGATGGGATAGAATTCCATACAGAAGGAGCTTTATGTCTGAAAGAGTGTAATTCATATTGTTTGGTAATAACAGATAAATAATATTTCATTCTATTTCTAGTATTATATCTATGAACTGAACAATTTAATGTTAACATATCGCATAAATTTTGGGGTAATAGACCAAGTCTGTGTTTAAATAGTAGTATTGCATTAAAATAATTCAATTTATAAATATTCAGTATGAATAACTTCTTGAACAAAGGTTTTGTATGTGGGTAATTCCATAAATAAGGGAGCCAATTTGTGACATTTTTGGTGTCCCTTTTACATATGAAACCCACATGTTTTTATGGCTCATAATGAAAACACCAATAGTGGAGTGAGATTGTAAAGTGATCTCCAAGCATAATGTTGCATTGTCATGCTTAGAATCACCTTACAATCGTACTGCACTATTTGAGTCTTTACTCAGAGCCACACAAACATGTGGGTTTCATATGTAAAAGGGACACCAAAAATGTCACAAATTGGCTCCCTTATTTATGGAATTACCCATGTGCCAAATATGTAGATGATGAAGCTATTCTTACAAATCTCTTTTGCAATATAAAAAGTGCTTCCAACTTGGAAGAATATGTGTTAGCCCAAACAATATTACAGTATGATAAAAACGGTAGGACTAGAGTATTATACAATGTAATAAGAATGTATTTCGGTAGGATATGGCATAACTTGCTGATGACACCAATGTTCTGTGATAACTTTTTTCTAACATAAGAGATGTGAGTATTCCATGATAAATCATGATCAATGTATACACCCAGAAATTTAGTACAATATACACGTTCAATTGACGTATTGTTGATTTTCACTATTAAGTTTTGCAAACTATTTTTTTGTTTCTGTTTCGCAGTATGGAATAATATATAATTTGATTTATCTATATTTAATGTAAGTTTATTGGCCTTAAACCATTTAGAGACCTTTTGTAGTTCATTATTTAAAATAGTTGACAATGATAACTGATCATCTGTCGAATACAAAATATTGGTGTCATCAGCAAATAATATAAATTTCAATTTTTTAGAACAATTTGGGAGATCATTAATAAACAAAAGAAATAATAAAGGACCTAGGATCGATCCTTGAGGAACACCAAATGAAATATTAAGAGAGTCTGAAATGACATCGTTGTATGAGACAACTTGGGTTCGACTTTGTAAATAACTTTTAAACCAAGAATAAGGTAGCCCTCTAATGCCGTAATAACTTAATTTATGTAACAATATCGAGTAATCAATTGAATCGAATGCTTTACTTAAGTCAAGAAAAATACCCACGGTATGTAATTTATTTTTAAAAGAATTAACAATATAATCATGTAAGTCAATAAGTGCCATTTCAGTAGAAACATTTTTCAAAAAGCCGTATTGATATTCATTTAATATAGTATTTTACAAGAATTCAGACATCCTATCATAAGCCAGTCTTTCTAGTATTTTAGAGAAAACGGGAAGAACAGAGATTGGTCTATAATTTGAAATGTCGTGGATATCTTTCTTTTTGTAGACAGGTGTAACTTTTGCTATTTTTAATTTCATGGGTACTATTCCAGATGTGAATGATAAGTTAAAAATAAAGCATAAAGGCTTCACAATACCATGTATAATTTTTTTCACAACAGTAGGACTAATGTCATCAATACCACTACTATTAGATGAGTTCATATTTTTAACAACTTCCAATATTTCATTTTCTTTTATAGGTTTAAAAAATATAGAGTTATTACATCTTCCAGATAAATTGTCATTATTTTGTATAGAATTTGCCATACAAAATATGTATTAAAGCTATCAGCAATATCCTTTCCATCATGTACATCAGTCCCATTTACAGTAACATATGATGGAAAATTTTTCTTACATTTTACAAGTAATTCATTTATCATGTTCCATGTTCTTTTCATATTTCCTTTAAATACTTGAAATTTAAGTTTGTAATAGTTTGTACGTGCACAACGTAAAATTTTAGTTACAATGTTCCTGACCTTGACATATTTTCTCCTATTATCATCAGTACATTTTTTTCGATACTTCTTATATAATTTATTTTTCAATCTTATCTTTTTTAAAATGGCTACAGTTATCCATGGCTTTTTAATCATTTTTCTTTTACTCTTTAATAGTGTCTCCTATTACGAATACATCATCATAAACTTTAGATAACATAACTGTAAACATATTATAAACTTCTTCAGTATCTGTACAGTTGAATACATCACTCCAATCAACATTATACACTTTCTCTTCAAAAATTCTAATAGTACTTTCATTTATACGACGAAATTTACGAGTGGAGGTACATTGTGCAGGAAATTTAAAATGCGTTATTTGAAAAATGGGAAAATGATCTGTGATATCACTGTAAAATAGGCCAGAAAGCACATTTGATACATAGTTATTAGTAAAAATATTATCAATTAAGGATGAGGATGACTCTGCAACACGCGTTGGCTTATCAATTAAGGGCACAAAGCTGTTCAAATGTATTGCACTCAAAAAATCATTTAATCTCTAATTAGTCGGCAATGAGGTAAAACTTTTAGATCTTTCATGAAATCAGTACTACTTCTTGGCCATTGTAGAATATATTCACAACGTTTGTGTGAGAGTGTGACCGAGCTAGGACTCGGTAAACACACACCACGGCTTTATTATGGCAAAAGCTAACTTCTTGTGCATGAAGCTACAGCTCGACTCGATATTGGTGGCCGCTATACGCGGTCAGATATTGACCGCGGGATACATAATGCTTATTAAAGATCACAATACATCAGTGCTAATGTTTACTTTGATACTTTTAATAGTTTTGTCATATGAACTGGAAAAGTAACAACAGAAAACAGTCATATGAAAGTATGAAATGTATAGTACCTTCAGAATACCATAAAATACAAGTCTTCAATGAACAACACATTTGAATGATAACTGCTAGCTGATTATTGCAAAAGTATTTCATAATGTAAACCACATGATTCTTTACACCAGCAATCTCCAGATCATGGGCCAGAAGATTCAACTTATGTGATGCACAACCATATGTCACCAGTTTCCTCTCTCACTGTATTTCTGCCAGTTCTTTCCTCATTTTGGCAACATTTGCAGTATTATCTGTCACAACTGAACCGATCATGCAGTCAAACACTGCTTCAGCTTTCTGGATAGACTCTGTTCCCTGTTCTGTCAGTACTCTGCCATATGTGGATGACCAGAGGTATTGATGGTCTCCAATAGATGGACCTCTCCCTCTGCAATGGTGACGGTGACACATATGATGGGATCATTGTTGATGTTGGACCATCCATCAAGTCCCATGCAAAAGGTCTTCATCTGCAGATCCTCATTGCACTTGCTGCGCAGTTTTTACATACATATGACGCGAGTGCTTGTCTGCTATGTCCTTCCATGATGAAGGAGTATATCCAGGCCGCAGGAGCCCTACCGTCTTCCTGAGGTCCGGCTGTTCCATTAGTCAGAAGGCAGAATTTGTAGCAGATATCATGGTTGCCACTGTTTCATCAAGTTGCTGTTTCTTCTCTGAACCAGTTTTGGTGCTCTAAAGAAATTAATCTTTTGTGTGTTTCACTTGCGCTTCATGCTTTGGTTGGAGATCTTTTGTGTCCTGAAACTAGAAATCAAACAGAATTTTTTAAAGTCAGAACTGTTAGTATATGTGTATTAAAATCTAAAGAAATTGAAAAGGGGTGAATAAATGCATTTACCCCTTATCACCGTGAAAGTACTTCTCCATTAGAAAAAAAAGTTTTAAACAATAAGAAACATTTAAAACAATACAAAACATGTTTTTTGTTTAAAAAACAAAGAGTTTTTGTCACAACCCTGATGATCACCACCACCATCACCTTCATCACCGCTAAAATCTGTGTATTTTGCTCTTGACCATGCATTAATCTCACAGGTTACAAGGCAGTCTGAATGAGATGGTGAGTGAGGATACCCCTATCACTCTCAATGAGTTTGTCATCAAGGCTGCTGCATTGTCATGTCAGAAGATTCCAGATGCCAACTCAGCCTGGTTTGGAGACAAGATCAGGCAGTGAGTAGGATCATTTCTCCTAGGCTCATATATATATATATATATATATAATATTCCACTGGATCGAATATTAGGGAGACACATGACAATGTGGTTTATTCCGCCATAATAGGGACTGGTGTATTAGGGAGACACCATGGACAAAGAGGGATACAAACAAGTGTCTCCCAAACGAAGATCTAGTGAATATATATGTATATCATTGAGACTACTTACATGTAATACATGTAGCTCAGAAATGGGTAGGACCATAGGAGACAGGGTATTAGCCAGATAAGTAGCAAATTTTGGATTAATACAAATTGTGGGGGAAAAAGACATGCTAAAACAGATTTGAATTGATATGATCAATACCGATTCAATACTGGTTTGCTTATATTGGAATATAATGTGTTAAAAAAAATGGTAGAGTCTGATTCGAGATGTGCACTTTTTCTTTTTCATGATTATGAATCAAACATGATTAAACTAGCAAGCTACTTTAATGGTATGACAGTCTATTTAAAATCCTTAGAAATATTATTTTATTTCTTGTGTGGCGCTTCTAGTACTGTCGACCATAGACCTTTTATAAGGAATTTTAACCTGTGGAACATGGTTCGATGTTGGTAAACCATACATTTTTATAGACCCCAGCTCAAGATATCTCGGCCGCCATCATCAATGGGTGATTGCATTTCATGATTTCACTGCTTCACACTCTTCAATTTTTTCCTCTCATTACTCTCAGATACCATAATGTGGACGTAAATATTGCAGTAACTTCAGACTATGGCACAATAACACCTGTGATTAATGCAGCCAATAGCAAGGTAATTATTGGGTATCTGTTAAAAACATTAGAAATTATTGAGAATTCCCTGAGTGTCGGCTATGAATGAAAACCTCATTCTAGTATATGTGCAATAGAAATCAGTGATAGAAGAGTATGCCACTTGCCAATGCTCATGATCTTTTCTTGGTATGGCGCATGAGCATATATTCTGATAAACATCAAAATGTGTCATCACCATCTATCTTATTAATTGATATTCCTATTGCTGTAATTCACACTTTTTTAATTTCACATGATATTTGTTCATATATTCAGATACAGTCAAACCTGTCTTAGCGGCCACCTGTCTATAGCGGCCACCTGCTTATAGCGGCCACCAAAAAATCCCCCGCAGGAAATTACTGTGTTGTAGACCCTGCATATAGCGGTCACCTGCCTAACGCGGCCAGCGGCCACCCATTATGTATCCCTCGGACAATATCTGACCGCGTATAGCGGCCACTATTATCGAGTCGAGCCGTAGCTTCATGCACAAAAAAGTAGTTTTTGCCATAGGCGCGATGTGTTTACCGAGTCCTAGCTCAGTCACACTCTCACACAAACGCCGTGAATAGATTCTACAATGGCCATGAAGATCTAATAGTTTCACCACATTGCCGACTAATTAGAGATTAAAAGTCTTTTTAGTAAGAATTAAGCACTAGTATTGTTCGTTTACGTAATCTACGCACCATCCAGCTGCAATCCCCTGCACTTTAGTTGTATTGTTCTCCTAAGCTATAGCGGTCGGCATTGCATTGATATTGATCGCCATTGCGCAATAGCGCAGGCTCGTACACTTCAATATAATTTTTTATTTTTAAAAGATTTAAAAAAAAAAAATTTAAAGCGTTAAAACTTTTGAAAAAAATAATAAAGGAGTGATTTTTTTTAGAAAGTGAAAATAATAAAATACTACCCAAGTATTATTTTTTTTAAAGATCAATAATAACGATTTCATGTACGAGAGATTGTCCTGCTGAAAAACGGCGTGAAAACTCGACTCGGATCGTCCACCGGCGATCCAGGCCATTGTCGACGTTCGCACTTTCGACGAATGCAAGCGAGCACCTTCTAGTTCTATCGCCTGTTCTCAAAAACAGTTAAAACTTCTTTTAAACCATTCAAAAGGCAAATATTTATTGAATAAAAATTGATTGCACGATTTTATTCAAAAGATAAACTTATTATTGTAATTTTTTTACGGGAAGCAAAAGCATGATTAGACATCGTTTTTAGACTATAAAAATCAAGAAAAGCAGTCTACCGCGGGTGGTACGTACGTGGTAATTTGAGGGAAAATTCATTTTACACAGACATGACAGATTGCTCATATATCTATTGTTTTTCTCATTTATTGACAACAAAGCATATTATTTTAGCATTTATATATCGTATGACATGTCATACGTCAAATCTGTTGACCTATAGCTTGTTTTCCTAAGTGATATATATGGATGCATGTACACTAACTTTGTTGCGTGTAACAGTGTATGTGCAAAAAAATAAAAATGGCCGCCGACCTGTCTATAGCGGCCACCTGTCTATAGCGGCCACTTTTTCCGTTTCCCTTCGGTGGCCGCTATAGACAGGTTTGACTGTATATATTTTTATATATAATTATATGTTTATCTTTATATTTCTATAGGTATTTATATATTTTCTATTTCATCTTATTGCAGTTAATATTCTTGTTAATTTTTGCCAATTATCATAACAGGGTCTAGAAGCTATTAGGCAAGAGGTTAACTATGTGACAGCTCTGGCACAAGATGGCAAAATGCAAACACAGGTTAGTACATTTAAATATATGTAAATCTATATACAGCCCTGGAAAAAATTTATCGGACCAGCTCCATTGTTAATTCCATTGTCTATGGAAGTAGGAAAATGATTATCAACAGCTAATTCATGATTCATGGACTACTACTAAGTAGAACAATTACCCCTATGACTTTTACACCAGAACAGTTATCACTAGCACGACTAAAGCCAGGGGCGGTATTCTGAAAACTATGTTATCTTTTATGTTAAGGAAAAGTATGTTAATTGTCATAACAAATTGAAATTGCACGCAGTAAACACAAATCATTGGTGCTTGCGCAGATGTCTCTGTTAACTTTACGCAGGCACAGCCATTTTTACGCAATCATTAACCAATGACTTGTCCTGATTTTGATTTGTTATGACAATTAACATCGTTTTACTAACTTAAAAGTTAACATATTTTTCAGAATACGGCCCATGGACAAATTTCCCCGGACAATTACCACACCCCTTTTATCCCATGAGAAAGAGTTTTTGGAGCACCTGATAGACTATAAATGTTTGAGAGGATGAATTTCAAGTGTTAATTCTCTTGGTCTGAGCACCATGGCTTGCTCATTATTCTACTGAGACCATTGTGTGTAACATAAAAATTAAAGGTATTAGACAATTAATTTTATGAAACAAGAAAACATTCTTGCAGCATGAATGAGCTGCTGTGAGGAGAAAAAAAAATGCGACACCTTGTTGACAGCATGCCACAAGGCTAGGCTGCTATCACCAAATACACTGTATAGCAATTTACCACCAAGAACTGAACAAACTGCCTCCAGAGGAGTGAAAATGGCATTACGAGACAATCGGGCATACCTCCTTGACAATTATCCCCAGACCACTACTGTCAGGATATTTTTTCCAAAACCCCTACCCCTGGAGAATATCCCGGAGGACAGTAAGCATTTAGGATATTTACATTCTGTTAGTTGTTCTGAACTATCTTTCCATTGGGGTGCCCTTAGAAGTACTTGTCCTTCAGCGAAAATTGGCCAGGGTTAATTCTCCTAGGGGTAATTACCCTGGCTGTAATTGTCCAAGGGATTAGTTATTGAACGCGCTAATTGTTTTGGGGAGTATTCATCCACTCATTATGAGTTAGCTAGTAGAAATCATTCTGAAAATTAAATTATGGATATAACCAACGCTTTCCATATAGGCCTTTATAAGGAGCTGGTCTAATATTTTTTTCCAGGGCTGTACATGTATATACTGGCATGTCAGGTAAGGTACTCTAAAGCAAAGTCTGACATTTTGTTTTGTGGTGCGTGCATGTGTTTGAATTAATGTTTCTTTTTTACATAAATGATTGTTAGTAAGTTTTGTTCTTGTACTCTGTGACACAGTCTAAAAGTAGTGATGACAATACTGCTGCTGAATCTGAAATTGCTATTTACAACCGAGTAAACTTCTTTTCAGTGCATTTCCAAAAATCGTGTACATTGCAGAATTTGAAAAATCATGTGTGAAAATATTTTTCTCAAATATTTTGTGTAGTCTGTGATGATGAACGTTTTTGTGTGAATTCCGGAGATGTTTGAAAGCTCTGTTTTATGGCTCCAGTTTCAAAGTGAGTGCTGGAGGCATTACGTATTTGGACTGTCCTTTGATCTACCATGTATATATGCACCCCACTGTCTTTGGGAGACTTATTACATGAGGTTGAGTGAGGTAAATTGGAGACACAGTCGCATTGATCTGATTTTTTTTAAAGGGAGATTTGGATGGATTAAAGATTGAATGAACTGTCCATGCAGGTTGACATATTTATATTTGGAGGCCTAAGTAGACACAATAACCTATTCATGGGACTAAACATTTTAGCACAAGACGATATGAAGTGCTTGATGAATTATCTGTGTTGATAACCAAATATTATTGGAAAGAGTTGATACTGGATTTTTTTTGGCCACATTATCTCTTATGTAAGATTTTATGCAATTCTTGTTAGTCCTATGTCTCCCCCCCAAAAAAAAAAAAATTTAAAAAAATAAAAATAGTTAACCAATAGTGATCAATTTAGAACCATGATTATACAGTATTCCAAATAAATAGTATTATACAGCCCTGTCTTCACGAGTAGCAGAGAATTTAAGAGTAGATAATCCATAATTATTACTACTAGGCCTTCCCTGTTTGTCAGATCCTTTTTTCTGTTGGTTGTTAATGCGTTGAATGATATTGCTTGTGAGAACCTGGGCTTGAGTTTATGGAAAATGTATGTTATCCCAACAGATTAAATGACAAGTTTTTGATAACATACCCTGAATGTAGAACAGATAAATACCCCATGGGCCATCTTTCATCGTTTAGTAGGAAATTATACTGTAAATAACGTTATTTAATTATTTAATTATTTTTTAATATCGGACAGCAGATTTCAAAGTACATGTACATCACTTTTTGTATTACGTCTGAAGGAAGAAAAGATCAGTGCTAAGTCTCTATTTCATCATCCTTTTACACTTGACTGTGAAATGTCTGTGATCGCTCCTTAACTTACGAAAATCACTTGTACAGTACAACATTTAACACAGATATGAAGGAAGAGGGCGTATCCAGTTCATAATTACCATCATTTGCAAAAGTTTAACACTATTCCAAAATGCAATAAGTCAAAGAAAGACTTATTTTCAGACATACAATTATTTTCATGGCATAACCTATGTATCATACTTGAACTATAGGCTTATACCATTACTCTTGTGGTACTGATCACTGTAGTAAACATGATATGTAATCATTGAATGAGGCAAAAGAAAGTATTCCAAATTACTTGAAATACCCACAAATCCTGAGGTGATCTGAAACTTTTGCAAATGATGGTAGCAGATGGTACAAATTCCCTGATTTGAATGATGGGGAGCCCTATGTCTGCACGCCAAAGGATTTGACCTGAGAATGAACAAGAATTTCTTTAATATTCCTCTAAGCTTTATTTTATTTTATTTCTGATATTCTAAAGAGTAAGTTTGAAAAAAATCTCATCAAAATTAGAGCAAGAACAATGCCATTTTCGCAAGAAACGGTGGCCGTGTCATTTCATATTGAAAAATCAATGGTGCCCATGTCTGCGCACTCATTCATTTTGACGTGAAAGACAACATTTTGAGGCTTGTGAATAAAATATCTGAAATAAGACCGTTTTTTTTCATTATTTTGACTCTTTTTTTTTTTTTTGCATGCATACCTATCGCTACGATAAAGATGAAAAGTTTGTCACTTTGTGTGCGTTGCGTGTTTTGTTTTATTAGAATCGCGCACTTACTCCAGTGCGCAGACATGGGCACTGCACAGACTTGGGCACTCTAGCCATACATGTATGCACATGCATCTGTTTTGATGGATAGCCTACTTGTAATAAACACTAAAATTATGTTGGCATGCTCATCATGGTGCGCACTCTTTGACAGCAGAGAGTAGTCATTTGATGATCTTTGAAGGTAGAGGTTTGAATGTAAGTACTGATAACGTTGAGAAGGCTTACGGTTCACCATGTGGTTAGTCCTGAACAGGACTGTTGAGTAAGAAGAAGAAAGTAGAGAGAAGTTGAGGAGACGAAAAGGAAAGGCGAGATAGAAATTCAGAGAGTGTAGAAGTAATCTTTCTTGAAAGTGTGAAGTCCTGAAAAGGACTGTAAACCAGACGAGAAGGCTGAGAGTGGAGAAGTCTCAACATTTCGGACAGGTTGACTCCTGATGAGGGACAGTCAACCTGTCCGAAACGTCAAGTCTTCTCCACTCTCAGCCTTCTCGTCTGGTTTACAGTCCTTTTCAGGACTTCACACTTTCAAGAAAGATTACTTCTACATTCTCTGAATTTCTATCTCGCCTTTCAATTTCTTCTCCTATCAACTTTTCTCCACTTTTTTCTTCTTACTCAACAGTCCTTTTCAGGACTAACCACATGGTGAACCGTAAGCCTTCTCAATGTTAGTAGTCAGTTGGTACAAATGCACATGTTGTAATTACGAACTGGCTTACTATATACTATTTTCGTTACCTTGCGGTATAAATCCATTTTGGTAGAATGCTGTTTATTGTACATGTAAAATTACTTGTGTCAGGTTTTGAGGCACAAAGTGGTATGATGGCTCAGTGGTAGAGCAGTGGTCTTGTAACTGGGGGGGGGGGGGGGGGGGGGGGGAGGGAAACCAGGTTTGAAACCAAGTGGATGCACTAATGTCCTTTGATAAGTCATTAAAGCTCTCGGACCCTGGTTGCTTACTTTCTTAGCAGTCCGGTAAAATAAACCATCAAACCAACATTATTTTTGGAAAAACAGCATGCTATAATGATGTAAAGAGTTTGGTACTCAGTTTCATGAATTTTTCTTTTGAACACCAGAAGGGCATTGTTTTAATGTTGTTGGATACACATTAATGTCTGGTTCTCATTCTTTCTGGTTCACTCCTGCTGGTTCTCCGAACCCTGTTCGCTACTCTGCATCTTTTTAAAAAATGTATTTGTTCATTGCAGATGGTCTGAAAGTAATTATTTCCTTTGGCCTTGCATCTATAGGTGAATCAAAATCCATGTTAAAAAGTAAATTTGATCTGACATGGTACATGTATCTTCAGCTTGTCATTATTTGTGTATGAAATTGGAAATTAGATCACCTGTACCATGCACATGATGGAGAAAAAGCAGGAGGCAAATACAGTTTTTTGTTGAAGAATTGGGGCAGAAGATTGGTGAAAAATTGATCAATTATAGCAGATAATTGGGTTAGGGTCATACTTCAGCATACTGTTACATGTACATGTACATGGCCTGTCACTTTCATAGGTGAAACATGTGATTGTAATGCTAGAACTTAAAGTGGAATGTCAGAAGAGAAAGGGAAAAAAGAGAAAAAATAGGAGAGAGGAAAAGAGAGGAAAAAAGATGAAAAAAGAGGAAAAGAAGAGCAGGAAAGAAATAGAAAGTACGATGATTGTGGGGGGGGGGGGGGGGGTGGGGGGGAAGGGGTTCGATTTTTTTTAAATTGGAAATGACGTAGATGGAGAGAGAGGGGTTGGGATATTACATGTAACCCTAAAAGGTCCGGGATATTTTGGCTTTGCCACAGCTGGGGGGAGAGGGGTGGATTCTGCCCCCCCCCCCCCCTCCCGAGATCTCGACCGTTGACCGTGCGATCGCTCCGAAAATCGGCACGCCATCGTCCACAACCTAATCTACAAAACTGTATAGTTAAATGCTCCGAAATAATTTCACATTAGTTATGCTAATTTATGCATGAAATCAGAATTTTGCTCTAAATCATTAAATAAAGCTCAAAAAATGCTTATTTTTGGTATAGACACTCTTTCCAGTATTCTTAGCAAATATTTTTGGTATAGATCTAATTTGATTTCTTTTGTATTTTATTGTATTTTAAATGTATGTATTTCTTTGTTGTTTTTACCTTTTGTGTTGTTTTTTTGATGAAATTTGTTGGGGACACTTTTGCGATCATAAACAGCATAAAATAAATTAAGTTTAATTAGTAAATGTAAAAATATTCATAGATTTCTAAATTTTGGCTTAAAAAGCATTTGGTATTGAAATTATACAGTCATGAAATCATGTTTTTGAGCAAGTTTTGGTCTGACGTGCAAGTACGAAATGTTGAGCAACTTCTGAACCGCATGCCCGGACATCGCGAATTTGGTCTCAAAAGATGCGTAAGATTCGAAAGAAAAAAGTCATGAAACGCTGCGGCGACTACTTTGCACTTTGCGGACATATCACAAGAAACGTTTAGGGGGTGGATTCCACCCCTCTGGCCCTTTTATGGTTAAAGAGAGAGAGAGAGAGATAAGTGTATGTTAAGAGGAGATGAAAAGGCAGACATGTAGATAAAGAAGCAATGTGGTGAAAAAGAGATAGGCATTACAATCTTCACAGGCAGAGAGACGAGAGCAACGGGCAAAAAGATTGATAGGACAAAGAAAAAGAGACAAAACAAAAAACATACACAATGAAAGATAGAGAGCGGGAGATACAGGCAGATCCATTATCTCGATTTGATCCCAAGAAACCTCTGTGATTGTATCATGGATTGAGTTAATTTCTCTGTACAAGTAAACAATATTTCCGATGTCACGATGGAAATATCCGATTTTGGAGGAAAAGTTTGGAGGAAAATAAAGTTGATGCGTTGAACACTGAGTTGTACCAATAAGTGTACCAGAGCTCACGCCAGTGAAGTGATAAGGCGTAATCCCTAGTCTCTCAATTCATCTTCAAAAATAAACAAAATACAAACCTTACTATACAAATGCAAAGCATAAAATACAAACGAGATGGCATTGGCATTGCAATGTGGGAGATTATACAGTGCTCAGAGAGCAAGTAGTTATTCTACATCGATATGTCCCGCTTCCCCTTGAGAACCATTATGCATATTAAATTAACAAGTGCATAAAAAATGCATCCATTTGAATCGCATGGTAGCAGGGCACTGTAATGTGTCGGGAATAAGTTATGGAGTTGCCAGTGTCCATTACCTGCCATGTATAATTGATTACATTTGCATGACAAACCTATGATGAGGGTCATCTATTTTTCATGAATTTGCTCAGTGATTGCTCCCTGCCTTCCCAGTCAGGTGGAAAATTGCATTTATTCAGGGATTATTGATTCGTCAATTCTGCATTGGAGTACTTCTTTTCTACTTTAGAGATGCATTTATATTACAGCTGGTGGAGGCTTTTGGCAGCTTAGACAGGTTCTGCTAGGTAAATAAAAACACTTAGTTTGTGAGAAGGTTCATCAACTCTTTCATTTTCCCTAAGTTATTTTATTTGTATTGTGCGTTAGTCTGTCAGCAAAGAAGCTGAAGGTTATTCAGTGTCTCTATATAACAAAACAAAAACCCTGAAATAGAGGCCTGTGGCAGGACTTATATGTAATACTTGGCCCATTAATCTGTTGGCATTGGTAATATCTTGGGTATGGTCAATGGAAAATGCATGCTATGCTAACCTGAAATTTAATGCAACATGTAAATACATGTATAATGTATGAGATGTTGATAACTTTAATGTACGTAGATATATAACACATTTTTGATCATGAATGACTCACCCATGGGTGTGACACCCTGATCAAACCATTAAGATAATTGATTAAGTGTGCAGTATGTCTGACGCACCCCTAGCCTAACAAGTGTCGTATGCACCTAATGATAAAGTAATGGTGATGATGACAATAATAATAATGGTAATAAGAGTAATAATAGGGTCAATCCACGTAAAATCAACCAATTTTTTGACAATTTGTCACCCGACCCCCTTCAATTTTTTAAAACTCGCACCAAATGTTCCTCAGAGTGTCTGACGGGAAAACCCCAAAATATTTTGCCCCAAGGTCAAGTGGTTGCTACGATATAGCCTCGCATAGCAACCAATGCGCGTTTCAAGAAATTGACCATTGAAGCCAGAATTTTTATTCAGTACAGCTCATTATCTGTAAATTGGAAGAACTTTATGCTCTTTAAAAGAAAAATCAATTCTGATGCAAAACTGATCTTTCGTTTCTGCGTACGAGGTCAACAAACATGGTGTCGAATTTTATTTTTGAAATTTTGGATGCATGTTTAGAGCCTCATATCTCTAATACTGTATGACTGTATGACTTGGGCAATAATCCAACAAAAAAACAGCGGAATTGGGTGAGCCGTTTTTGTGAAGGGCACCCTCAAATTTGGAAAAAATGAAAAATGTTCCAAGTTCAAGGTCACAGATGACCCTTCGTCCCATCTAGGAATACCATGAAATTTTCTGTATTAATAGACATTTACCAATATTATCGGGGGTTACCAAAGAAATGTTGGTACCGAAAGGTTTAACGGCTAATTTTCACCACCGAAAGTGGTCGTAAACGATGAAAATGGGATTCGGGGGACGTTTCACATGACAGTTTCAAAATGAAGAGCCCCAGCCCTGTCATATTTGCTGTTGTAATAGTCTGTAATACATATTTTAATAAAATATACCACAAGACCGCCTATCTGCATGATTTTGGCCTCGAAATTTAATCCAAAATGTGATATAAACAGTTGTCTTGCCATTTACCGTGTGTCTTTGTGTGTGAACGAGAATTTTAGAAGTCATTTAATTAAGCAATATTTCAAGAACTATGAAAAATTACAATGTACCATATTCAAATCATATAGTATCTATGTTTTTCTTTCAGATTTGCTTTGTTTCTTTGATCACCTTTTAATGACTTGACCTTGAAATGCTTCTAAAAATAGCCATAAACTAATTAAACATAGGATACGTGTACACAGTGCATCATTCGGTACCATAATGAGTAAGTGATATTTTTACAAAAACAGAAGCTCTTCAAGGTGTAACTTTGCATATTGGACGTCTTTAATATGTACTTTGATAATATGTAACATTCATATCATTTCTCTCAATAATGACCTTGAACCAATGACCATGAAAATCATGATAAACACTATACTTGACTACATATCCTAACCATATACCTGAAAAACGATGCTTTAAGACCTAATTATACTGGACTTTTTTCATACATGCAAAAGTTTTTCTTGATGCAACTTTATATATTGATAGTATTCATTGAGTACAGTGACCTTGAACTTTTGACCTTCAAAATCACTATAACACCTAATTTTGCCTAAACAATGTTTGAAGGCACGATTACTCCTGGATTTTTCATAAATGCAAAGGTGTTTCTTGGTGTTACTATATTATATTCGTAGCATTCAAAAAGTTCTTGGGAGATAAAATGAAAATTACTTGCTCTCTATATGAGTCCTTTAGGTATAAAGGCAAAATTAGGTGTTATAGTGATTTGGAAGGTCTAAAGTTCAAGGTCACTGCTCACAGAGAGCAAGTAATTTTTGCATATCTCCCAAGAACTTATTCGATACTACTAATATACTGTATAAAGTAACACCAAGAAACACCTTTGCATTTTTGAAAAATCCAGGAGTAATCATGCCTTCAAACGTCGTCGTTTAGGCAAAGTTAGGTGTTATCGTGATTTTGAAGTTCAAAAGTTCAATGTCACTGTTCCTTGAGAGCAAGTAATTTTCATATATCTCCCAAGTAGGCCTACTCAATGAATACTATCAATATATAAAGTTGCATCAAGAAAAACTTTTGCATGTATGAAAAAAGTCCAGTATTAATTAGGTCTTAAAGCATCGTTTTTCAGGTATATGGGTAGGATATAGTCAGGTATAGTGTTTATCATGATTTTAATGGTCATTGGTTCAAGGTCATTGTTGAGAGAAACGATATGAATGTTACATATTATCAAATTACATATTAAAGACGTCCAATATGCAAAGTTACACCTTGAAGAGCTTCTGTTTTGTAAAAATATCACTTACTCATTATGGTACCGAATGATGCACTGTGTACACGTATCCTATGTTTAAGAGGTGATCAAAGAAACATACCAAATCTGAAAGAAAAACATAGATACTATATGATTTGAATATGGTACATTGTAATTTTTCATAGTTCTTGAAAAATTGATTAATTAAATGCCTTCTAAAATTCTCGTTCACACACAAAGACACACGGGAAATGCCAAGACAACTGTTTTTATCATATTTTGGATCAAATTTCAAGGCCAAAATCATGCAAATAGGTGGTCTTGTGATATATTTCATTAAAATATGTATTACAGACTATTACTACAGCAAATATGACAGGGCTGGGGCTCTCCATTTTGAAACTGTCGTCATGTGAAACGTCCCCCGAATCCCATTTTCATCGTTTACGACCACTTTCGGTGGTGAAAATTAGCCGTTAAACCTTTCGGTACCAAAATTTCTTTGGTAATCCCCGATAATATTGGTAAATGTCTATTAATACAGAAAATTTTATGGTATACCTAGATGGGACGAAGGGTCATCTGTGACCTTGAACTTGGAACATTTTTCATTTTTCCAACTTTGAGGGTGCCCTTCACAAAAACGGCTCGCCCGATTCTGCTGATTTTTTGTTGGATTATTGCCCAAGTCAAAGTCTTTAACTGTACAAAATTCTAGTTCCTGATCTCATACAGTATTAGAGATATGAGGCTCTAAACATGCATCCAAAATTTCAAAAATGAAATTCGACACCATGGTCGGTGACCTCGTACGCAGAAACTAAAGGTCAGTTTTGCATCAGAATTGATTTTTCTTTTAAAGAGCATAAAGTTCTTCCAATTTACAGATAATGAGCTGTACTGGATAAAAATTCTGGCTTCAATGGTCAATTAAAAAACCATCATTTTCATAAAACTCATTTCTTGGAATGCGCATTGGTTGCTATGCGAGGCTGTATCTTAGCAACCACTTGACCTTGGGGCAAAATATTTTTGGGTTTTCCGTCAGACACACCGAGGAACATTTGGTGCGAGTTTAAAGAAAATCGAAGGGGGTCGAGTGACAAGCATTGGTTGATTTTACGTGGATTGACCCAATAATAATCATCATAATGAGGATTGATGATAGCGATGTTGATGATAATACATGTAATAGTAATAACAACAAACAAACAACAATCATCATCATCATTGTCATAATATCAGATGATATTAATGATAAGAATGATGATGATGATAATAATGATAATAATAGTGTTGACATAGATTCTCTTAACAACACTGTTCAAATCTTCAGTGAAGACAGTTTGGGCTGGGTAAATGTGCAGGGATCACTCTACAGAGAGGTAAACAAATCAATGGTAGCAGCTTCAGAATGCCAAATGGTGAAGAGATCAGCAATAGGAGCAGACGATACTTTCAAATATCTAGGAGTACTAGAGGCAGATGGGGTGAAACACCAAGCTCTGAAGAAGAAGATTGAAGCCGAATACATCAGAAGAGGTCAAAAGGTGGTCAAATCTCAATGCTGGAAACATAGTCAAAGCTATCAATACATGGGCAGTGGCCCTGTTGAGGTTGAGGTACGCTGCAGGCATAGTAGACTGGAACCAACAGGAGCTGGATACTTTGGACAGAGAAACAAACAAATTGTTGACTATGCATGGGATGTTCCACCCCAAGTCTGATGTAGATAGGCTATATGTGCCAAGAGAGCACGGAGGATGCGGACTGATGGGAGTAGAGGAAACTGTAAGGTATGAAGAACAGAGCTTATACTGCTATATTGATGGACAGATGGATGAAATTATGACTGCCATTAAAGGGTCTATGAAGGAAGGAAAAGACTGGACAGCAAAACAGCTCAAGGCTGATCAGAGAAATGGGAGACCTGAAGGATGGAAAGGAAAGGTGGTGCACGGACAATATCTAAGACAGACAGAGGAATTTGCGGCACCAGAGAGTTGGCAATGGTTGAAAAGAGGAGGCCTGAAAAGGGAGACTGAAAGTCTGTTAGGTGCTGCTCAGGACCAGGCTTTGAGAACAAACTACAGGAGAGCAAAAATTGAGAAACAGGAAACATCACCATCATGCAGAATGTGCCATAGCAAAGATGAAACTGTAATGCATCTTGTGAGTGAATGCAGTAGAATGGCGCAGTAGAATGGCACAGACAGAGTCCTAGGGAAGGCATGATAGAGTGGCTGCTGCAGTCCATTGTGGTCTGGCGAAGAAGTATGAACTACCGCATGCAGACAAATGGTACGATCACAGGGCGGAACCCGTGATCGAGAATGAAGATGTAAAACTTCTGTGGGACTTCAACATTCAAACAGACAAGGTTATCAGCCAATCCGCAGGTCCCCAAAAAGCGCGCTATTTTATTTCCAGTTCTGCCTGACTATGAATACATAATGAGCAAGAACAGGCAGGAACATCTTATTTGCAAACTATTGAATAGACTACTTATCATTCACCAATTGCCATGAGTTATGCATCAAATAAAAGAAGAGGGATCAGAGATTTGTGACATGCTTTTGTTGTTTTCAAAATAAAAGACGAAATTGGTAAAAAATCGTGTTCCTTCTATGACAAAAAATGGAAATGAAATGAAATATAAATCTGGCCAAAACTACCATAGTTTTATTGTGAGCCAGGGCAAATTTGACATGAGCGTAAAGGGCATTTTCTGTACTTTCCAAAGATTGAAATAACATTAATGTGCACTTCATGACAGGGTCAGGATCCAGCAATATGTAACCAATGTACACACTTTGTCTTTAAAAAAGTAAATTCCAGCATTCCGATTGGTTACCACCACGCAAGATGTTTTCTCACAGCCTGGCAACAGCTAGGTGCATGTTTGCGCAAGGATGAAGCAACATGTTGCGCATTGTTTCATTCAACGCGCCCTTGGTTACAGATGGCTTGCTTGCCAATCACAGGGCTAAGATTCTATGGTCTTGACCCTGGTCTTGACAACGGATGATCTGCGGCTGAATATTGCTGGATCCTGACTCTGTCATAAATCTATGGATGTTCTGAATGTAACGATGAAAAAGATGAGATTCCAGCGCTTCCATACATATGTGTCTTGATGGCGGCTCATATACTTTTTATATGTCTTTTAACAACTTGAAATCTTGTGAAAAAAAGGCTTTTGTATGACTATTTCATCAGTTATTTTAAACAACTTATTTCTAAAATTCTGACTAAAACAAAATATCCCTGTGTTGGTAAACTATTCATTTATTTTTGCAGAAAGTCTAATGAGCATAGCATTTATATTTATTTAAGAACATAACTTTAAAGATGACCATGCGATACAGCCGACTGGGTGCAGGGAGAGAGTCCACTTCGGGCACTGGAAATAAAATGCGCGATTTTTGCTCATTTGCATACGACCTGCGGTCTGACTGTTATACAGGCTAGAAGACCAGACATTCTAACGAAAAAGAAGGACAAGGAATGTCTCATCATAGACATTGCAATTCCTGGAGACTGCAAGGCGTGGAGTAAGGAGGATACAAAAGTACAACGACCTGGCATGGGAACTAAGAAGGATATGGAAGGTAGAGACGAGAGTCATACCAATAGTGATTGGAGCCTTGGGAACAGTGACAACAAGACATAAAAGCTTCCTGGCTGATCTTGGAGTCGACGTATTGTTTGAAACCATACAGAAAGCAAGCCTGCTCGGGACAGCACATATTCTGCGAAAGGTCATGGACTAGAATGAAACGTAGAATTACGAGTAAGATGAGGACTTGTTGAAACAAAGAGTAACTCTAAATTTCTGGATGAAATCCGGTTAATTCTTAATTTACCAACTGAATATTAGGTTGTGGACAAATCGAAAATAATGAAATAATATTAATAATAATGATAATAATAATGATGATAATGACAATGATAGTGTTAAGTATAATCATGATGATGATGATGATGATGAAAGCAATGTTGATGATATTAATAGTAACCCTTAACCCACATTCACTTACATGTACACCTTAATGTCAAATTTCTACTGTGACAGAATAAACTGCATTGTTAGGATTTGCCTTAAGTCGCAGATATGCTTATAATAATGATGTTAATGATAAAAATTAAATAATGATAATATTAATAATGATAATATTAATAATGATAATAATATTAGTAATAATGATAATAAGCATATATATTGTGCCTTACTATTCTGAAGCCCAATGTTTTATCACCTCGGCTTTAATGACATTTTGTTATCACAACATTCGCTTATAAGTCTCATGTTGCTAAATTTTTTTTTAGATCCTGACCTTTATTATTTAAAGAAATTTTATTGTATAATTTGGTTGATCTTCCCCTTACCTTCTCTTTTAATTTGTTTCACTGATTTTTTTTTTTAATCACAGGACTTATTTTTAACCCTAGACTCTTCATATAATTTTTTGTAGGGTAGAATTAACTCCCACTGATGATTGTCATTGTAAAATGTAGAAAACAAATCCATTTAGAGCATATTGAAAACATGCAGTACAGGTATTTAAACCAAACAAAATAGTTTCATGGTCAAATTATAAATTAGCATTTAGTACTTAGAGTAATGAGAATTATATTTTGTCCTTTTTGAGACCACATTAATTAGTGTAGAATATGTCATATTATTTTCATTCATCCCCATAGAAAAGGGGCAATTGTATTAGCTATGCACTCTGTGAGCTACCTTTTGTTGTTTAAATTTTTGTTTTAAATAGTCAACAGAAATTTTCTTCAGAGTGATTCTACTACATTTTGCCTTTTGTTTGAGGTGGGTTCATGACTTCATACACATGTTTGTAACCATAAGATCGCATCACATTCAAGAAACCAAGGTGTGCATTTTACGTCATTCATGAGCGATGTAATGTGGGGGCTGTGAGGACAGTATGTCATGTTGCTATCCAGATTGATAAGTGGCTATTGCAGGAGGGCTGTTGTTTGTGTCCCATCCAATACTCGGGTGCCGAATTGGTTAAATCTGTGGTTAATCAAGGTGTGAATTAATGAGCCTTCCACCCAGGCGCAGGGATCGTCAGGGGGTAGAGCTGATTAGAGCGGCGCGATCACCGACCCCAAGGGTGCCGCTGAAGCTGGCGGGCTGCTTAAATCAGCTGACGAGCTGGAAAATTTAACATGAATTAGTAATGTAGTGTGCTCCAGAGGAATGAGGAAAAAGACAGATTGATCTACAGAGAGTGAGAGTGAGTTTGTGTGTTCTATTCAGAAATAGTGAAAGACCGGGATAATGAACGGGAAAAGGAAAGATACAGAGAGTACAAGAGAGAGAGAGAGAGGGAGAGGGGGATGAAAAAGACTAGATATATAGATAACGAGAGAAAGAGAGAGAGAGAAAGAGCAGAAGAAGAAAAGACAGTTCAAGTGAAGTTCAAGTGGGCAATTGAAAAAAAATTAGGGGAAGCAAGTGAGAATAAAATGGAGGGAGAGAGAGAGAAAGAGAGATATATAGAAAGAGAGAGAGAGCACGAAGAGAGAGGGGAGAGAGGGAAGAATATACATGTATTAAGAGAGATAGAGGGACAGAGAGAGGCAAAGAGGAGAGAAGATAATCTTGAAACATCTTAAATTTTCAGGACTGGTGAGTTAATATTCAATATTTAATGACAAAAAAGTGGGCTCAAATTGTTAATAAAACAGTAAATGATATCCTTCTAAAAATATATTGCAAGAAAGCAGAATTAGGCTTATACTATCAACTTGCATAATTTGCCAAACTGACATAGGAAACAAGTTTGACAAAAAGGTATGTCTCCTTCATTTTTTTACATTGACACTTTAGAATAAGGTTGTTTTTTGCAATGATTTATTCATTCATATACTTTTGTTTCCATTTCATTTAATCACATTGTAATACATGTCATTTGTTATATTGTTATGAAAGAAAAAATTGGAGGAGGAGGAAAAAAATACAAGGAGAGCTAATGAACAAAATATGATGGAAAGGCACACAAGAATGTTGATGAACATTACGAGCATTTACATCTTTTCTCTGAAATTTCTCCTGTGCTTATAGGGTGGAACATTTAGCATCTCAAATTTCAGTGAGTTTGGAGTGAGGGGCGTTGCTGGTATCATCCCCTCGCCACAAGCCTGCCACCTAGGAGTAGGAGCAGTCCAAGATAGATTTGTACCAGATGAAGATGCAGAAGAGGGGTAAGTACTCCAAACCACTATCAGCCAATTTTTTTAACCACATTTTTTGGACAAGTGCACTGTATTCTGTATTCCTTCTTGTAAGGGCCAAAGCCTTAGCTTCATGGTTGAATGTCATGTGCTTTATCATACTACAAAAATAACAATATGTAGCTAGTCTTCAATTTTAACTTTGATAGAACTTTCCTTTGAGTCTGTTTTAGAAAATGTCACCATTCTATCGTTCCGTCCCGTCGCGCTAACAAAAAAATGTTGTTACCATAGAAACGGAATTACGATCAGTCTTGTGTTTGTAGTGGAATTGTTCTTCAATGTAAACTGTAAAGGTATGCAGCAAGTAGCATTTCTTATTTTCTTTTGAGGAGAATAAATCCTATTGAATTCCGTCCTGTCGTGTTGACAGGGCTTTTGGCTCAGACCCCACACTGTATTCTGTGAACTTTCATTCTTAATTTCCTTCTTGTAAGCAATAATAGCGTGTTACTTTAAATCAATTATGCCCTTTCAAAAAGTCCTTTCACATTAGATGGGACCAAATCTGCTAGAAATGGTTGTACATTTTGTACATCTAAAGAATAAAGCCAAATTTGTCATCATTATCAAAACAGGATTACTGTCAAACAATGGAGAGGCATTAGTTTTTCTTCTTGCATTCTCTGCCTTTCATTCCATCTGTTTATGTCCTCATGATGAAGGAGAATTTCCCCAACTGAATATCTATGTACATGTACAGTGAAACCTGTCTATAAAGACCGCTCAAGGGAGACCGGAAAAGTGGTCTTTATGTACAGGTTCCTTTAATACACGTTTCAATGAGAAACACTTTTCAAGGGAAACAAAAATTGTGGTCTTTATAGACAGGTGGTCTTTCTATACAGGTGGTCGCTATAAAAGCAGGTTTGACTGTATTTGTAAATACATCACGACAGGTCCTTCTATGAAGATGATTTTGTACTTTAGTATATTGTCTTTATACTGGCAATAAGAACACTTTTTAATGTAAAGTTAGGGTTTTTCTTTACCGCACGATGTTAAACAAGTCATATAACGAAGACCATATGGTATGAATGTAATTGACATCAACCTTGTCTGAAAGATGATGGCATGCAAAATAAGTAAACAATATTCTTAGACACTATTCAATGTAGTAGTTGCACCCTGACTGAATGAAGAATTTACGTGTATGCAGGAGTATCTGAATCATTATAATGTGCCTATGAATGAAAATGAAGTGATTAATTGAATTGAATCTGGTTTTGATATTGATAAAACACATTCAAAATAGCAGCCATAATCCTAAAACAAATTCAGTTTACAAAATTGAACACATTAGTATACATGAGAAATTGATTCCATAAAATACAGTGATGTACAAAATAGAAATAACATTGAATGATAAAAGTAACGGAAAATAAAAAGGATAAACTAGAAACAAGGCCGATATAGAAAAAAAGAAGAAGAGCTAGGTGAAGAAATTGAAGAACAAATCCACATGAATACACTCATCAGAATCAAGATTTAAATTGCTGTCAGGTAAATTCGACAACAGGCTGATTGTCTTTGATATTTGCTCTTGTCTGGCTATAAAGATTAATCTCATTCCGATTTTATATGTCACATAGATATCTTTATGTAGGGCATTGCTTTAGTCATTAATATGCACAGACAAAACAAATAAACATATGGTTTTACAGTATTTTCGTATTCTGTTTTCCTTCTCTAAAACTTGATCACCTCATTCTTCAAATAAATCTCTTTCCATATGGTACTCAAATTAGAAAAAAACAAACTTTGTGGTCCTGAAAAGAATAAAATAAAAACAATTACTTTGTAATGGTTGCAGTCTGTTGTGTTTAAAGTTTGTTCATTCTTGGCGTGTTAACAAATTTCGAAATTGGAAATAAAAATAAAAATATATGATTAGCACATTGCAGTCATTTAGAATTATTATTTTGGTTGAAGCATGAATTAAAAAGAATAATGATTTTAAATGATTTTAAATGATTATAATTTTTTCATATTTTCCTGAAGGTGAATGTGTACCCATACGTGATAGGGATATTGGAGGTGCATTTTGACTCTATGAGCTAGATTCTCCTATCAATTCCTATTTCTTCCCTGGGTATGATTTTGCTGTATACTACATGTACGATGTAGCTGATCAGTTGTACCCTTGACCATGACTGCACAAGACTTTAAGCACCACAAACATTGATCGAAAATACTTGTATTTCTTCCTCCTCCAAACATGAAAATTTCTAGGAACCATGAACCTTTTTTTGATTCCATATTTATATTGTTTTTGTTTTTAATGCCTCCGCCCACTGTAGGTGGTGCCGGAGGCATTATGTTTTCGGGTCGTCTGTCCGTCCGTCCGTCCGTCCCCTTTTCGTTCTCGCGATAACTTCAAAACCGTTTTTTTGGATCAGTTTGTAACTTGGCCCCTGTATGCATATGGGAGGGACGATGAACTGATTAGATTTTGGGGTCTCAAGGTCAAAGGTCAAAGGTCACAGAGGTAATTATGTACATAAAAATGGTTAGTTCTTGCAATAACTGAAGAACTGTTTGACAGATCAGCTTCTAACCTGGCCCATGTTTGCATATGGGAGGGACAATGAACTGATTATATTTTAGGGTCTCAAGGTCAAAGGTCAAAGGTCAGAGGCGTCATTATGTACATAAAAATGGTTCGTTCTTGCAATAACTTCAGTTGTTTGGCAGATCAACCTCTAACTTGGCCCATGTATGCATATGTGAGGGACGATGAACTGATGAGATTTTAGGGTCTCATAGTCAAAGTTCAAAGGTCATAGAGGTCATTATATACATAAAAATGGTTTGTGATGTATGGAGTCTAGGCATACCTATTTTAAAAATTTCAAGGGGACAGTGGTCTATTTGCTATAAAATATCTATTTCCTTGGTGTATTTGATGATTGTAAGTCATTAATGGTAAGTTTTTTATTTGAAAATGAAATGAAATAAATTTTCTGTCTCCTGTGCTTTTAAGTGAAAAGATTTGTAATTTTGTTGGACCAATCCTTTTTAGAGTGTACAAGTATGCCATACATTTCCAATCTGGTGATGGCGGAGGCATAAATTCCGACCGCACGCAGTCGAAGATTCATCTAGTTTTTTCCTTTCTTGCAATTTTACAGATATCGTCCAGCATCGATTCTAACTGTGACCCTTGTGTGTGATCATCGAGTAGTGGACGGAGCAGTAGGTGCACAATGGTTACAGCAATTCAAGAGATATATGGAACAACCAGAATCCATGCTCCTCTAGTGTTAATCAGTTAGAACATTGAATGGGAAACAGAGGGGCGTTAGAGATGGTGTGCTAGGTACTTTCTTCCAGTTTTTAACCAGTAGATGGCCAAGCAAGAAATTTTCCTGGCTTTGAACCAATGGAAGTGCATGCTGGATGGACCAGTGGGTTAAGAACTCTGTGAGCGAGACCACTTCATTCTTTATCAGGGTTCCCAGCTGTCCTGGGAATCAGGGAAAACCTGGAAAATGGGCTCCCTTTTATTCCAGTCAGAGAATAGTCAGGGAATTGGGAGGAAAAAAATATTCAAATCAGGAAACAATCAGGGAATTTCACTGACCAAAAGACAAAATATTCAGTCTCAAATATTTATGCCTATGCAATAGTGATTTCATTTAAATTGAGTATTTTTGATGAGTGGACTGGTTGGACAACGATTGCTAAGAAGTTTTGACCACTGCTGACAGAATCTTCTGTTGGAACTTACCACCGACTTACTGTCTTACCACCAACATACATGCATCATGAATATGCATGTATCTCAAGATGTCAAATGAATTATTTATGCCCTGTTCACACTTGATTCGGTAAACCGTCAAAGATAATGGTTACGGCAAAATTTTATGTGTAAAATGAATGGCAAGAATTGGACTCTCCATGTACTCGCTTATCTGTGTGTTTCAGTCAAGAAAATGTGAACCATGCTTTTCTCATTTCATTTATTGTCGCAGCAATTTAATTCTTAAGCGGATTACCGCCTCATGTCTGAACAGGCCAATAGTGGGCACAGCAAATTACTTTCCATTTTAAAACTCACAAAGTTTAGAACCCCTATGTGTGCTTCAGAATCAAACACAAGACAGACACTTTTAGGTTCAAACGTGTTGCAGACCTGTTTCTAAACAAGTCTTCAGCTGTGGGACTGGGTGCTTTCACTATGAGAATTAAGGCCATGCAAAAGGCCATCTAATGCCCTTCTGCTTCTCAATCATATCATGACTTCTTTCTTATTCAGTTAGCATTCTGCCTTTAAGAGTTTTTAAACCCTGTATCCATGTAGTACATGTGGTCTACATGTACTGGAAAAGATTCTGTGCATTAGTGCATTGCAGGATTGCTGCACATAATAATTTGAACAAAGTCCATGCATAACATTTTATAGAGGGTTGTTTTTTGCTGGTAGAAACTGTTGAAGAAGTACTTTTGTTGCTCATAATATCTCCCTGGTACAAGTATGTTATGTGACTGGCTAGTATGGATTTTGTATCTCAACAATTACACATGCAAGTATTCCTCAAACATTTTTTCATTTATTGGGTAGTATTTGGATACAAATGTGCAAAAAGGATGCATTTTAGGCTGTCGCTGAATAAGTTCTCTCCTCGCTCATGGCTTAATATGAGAACCACCCAGTTCTTGCAGTGATTGGTTAATGGTCATTGGTAACACTATGAATCACTGATATCTCTTGATAAGCATGAAGAGTAAAACAGACAATTATAATGCTTGCCATGGAGTTGGATACTAAACCGAACGGTTCCTGTAGTGATTGGTTAATGTTCGTTGGTAACCCTATGAATCACTGATATCTCTTGTAAAGAGTAAAGAGTAAAACGGTTCCTGTAGTGATTGGTTAATGTTCGTTATAAAACGGGTTCAAGAATGTAGCCATCCTGATTGGTCAAATAACACCACGTGACCATGCAAAAAAAAGTACTAACGCACGGCAAAAAGGTACTAACGCACGGCTGAGCTGCGCGTACGCGTACCTCTGGTGCGTGCAAACTTAAAATGCAATGAAATCGCGTAGGTTAATTGTCATTTTAGCGCAGGGATTACATGCGCTCACTGAAACGCGCATGACTTTTGTTGGCTGCGCTAATGTGATGTCATCCAGGAAAGCAAATGGCAGCCTCGACCCGTTTTATAAAACTATTAATACGTGGTTGTGAATTCATGCGTTAGTGCGATCCGGCAACACGCAGGTTTGTATCATGGTGTCCAACACACTCGGCTTGCGCTTCGTGCGTATAGTACACCACGATAAAAACCTTTGTGTTGCCAGATTGCACCACTGCACTCCCAACCTGTATTAATAGGGATTAATAGTATATTGATAACCCTATGAATCACTGATAACTCTTGTTAGGCATGAAGAGTAAAACATTGGACTATTAGAATGTTTGCCATGGAATGGAATGGGACACTAAAATGAACATGTTATAGCCAAAATGTTGTTATCAGCAGAGTCGGTACTAACAATTAGCCATGTTGTCATTACTACATATAACTTTGCATGTGTGATTGCTTTTGAATAGTCAAGGGTGGTATTCTAGTATCATGCATTAAAGTTGAGATTCAAAACAAATGCTTATATTTGGCAGGAAAGCTATATTGGGAAATTTGTTTTCATGTTGTTTTTTTTAAAATTATATTTATGATTGTCATGTTTGTGGTGCTTAAGAAGAAACGAGTAGATGAAACATGAGGCATGCACTGCCAGACAATTGACATCGGAAAGGCAGAATTCTTACTGATTGGAAAATACACAGTATATACATCATCATTTCCCTCCATACAAAGTGTGCATTGGAAATAGTGGGAGCATTTGTCGGCAAGGGGTAGCAAATGCAAATAAAACCTTTCACGGTTTGAAAGAAAAGAATATCATTGTGTATTCTTTCTATTCAATTTTGAGAAACACTTTGATAGCTCTTTTGAGTAAATAAAAACTGGTACCTAGCTGACTATATTATGTCAATCATAATTATAGGTGGAGGGAGCGGGGAAGTGGAGAAAGAAATTCCTTTGAATTCAGAGTTTTTATTAATTATTAAATGTATACATATATGTGTTGACTATATAGTCATGAATTATGAATAGTCTTAAAGACTGGGTTGGAATTGGACTTCCACACATCATTGCATAAGGTTGCTTTGATCATTTGGTGATACAGCAGCACGTTGATCATGACGACCTTGTAAAATTATTTGTGATCGTGAGAAATGAGGTTTTTCAAAGTTTAAAAATAAAATTATACCATCTAATGAATCCTTGTAATGAGCATCTTTTCTTCAATGGTGTTAGAAGGGTAGCATCACACAGTATGGGTTGTGCAGAAGCCCTTTGCTTTCTTCACCATCTCCTGAGTTGTGTGGAACTTGCCTTCCAAAGTCTGGTGGTAGCCTGATCGGTTAGTCACGGATGGACATTTGACAAATTTCGAAAGTTTGAAGGCCTGTAGAAAATAAGTATGTAATTGCAGAGTGCTATTTTATGTTTCACTGTGAAGGGCATTACTGAAGGAGTTGTAGTTTGATATAATTTGGTTGCCATGTTCATCTACTGAAATGATAATCCATAAAATATTCAATGTCATGGACGGACAAAATGCCTACTCTTAACCGATCAGGCTCTGGTCTGTCCAATTTCATGAAATATGCTCGGTTAGCAATTGCTTTGTGGTCTTTTTCTAACACTTTAGTCAGGTTCACACGAAGGGAGCTAAACTTTTAAGTTTCACATGTAGTTTCAAAACTTTAAGTTATCTTGTAGTTATCTTGTAGTTTCAGACCTCATGAATGGACTTGTAGTTTCAAAAATTTAAGAGTTTACTTGTAGTAAACGCTGAAACCACGAGCAGCGGGGGGGGGTACGTGGGGGTCTTCCTCTTAGTTCCGGACGACCGTGTGGTCGTTGTGGTTGGTTGTTAACGATGTGGTTGTTAACGTGTGGTTGTTAACGATGACATCTTTGCTCATGTTAAATGACTAATGCTTGGCTTGTAGTCTCGGAACAACGAACGTCGTTGGGGGGGGGGGGGTCTTCCTCTTAGTTACGGACCGTGTGGACAGAATAAACCTTAAAGGAGAATGAAACCCTGGGGAAATATCCATTTTAATGAAAAGATAGTAAAGAGAGAAGCAATTTAAAAAAAGTTCCATCAAAATCGGTTAAGAAATGAAAAAGTTGTGAAAGTTTGAAAAGTCTCGATTTACTTTCTATGGCGATCCTCAAATTGGCTATTTGCTTCAATGTGGCAGGTTTTTGTGGACAACTCTCCATATGTTTTGTACACAAAATTTCAGATTTTCTCCATTATCTCTCATGGTACAGCTTGTCTCTTTTTTAGCTCTATGTATATCATGGTAAAATGTATTTTACACAACATATGTTGAGGTCACAAAGAGACAAGTAGCATCTTTATAGATCATGGAGAAAATATGAAATTTTGTGTACAAAACATATGGAGAGTTGTCCACAAAAACCTGCCACATTGAAGCAAATAGCCAATTTGAGGATCGCCATAGAAAGTAAATCGAGACTTTTCAAACTTTCACAACTTTTTCATTTCTTAACCGATTTTGATGGAACTTTTTTTAAATTGCTTCTCTCTTTACTATCTTTTCATTAAAATGGATATTTCCCCAGGGTTTCATTCTCCTTTAAGTTTAGCAATCTTGTTGTTAACGATGACATCTTTGCTCATGTTAAATGACTAATGCTTGGCTTGTAGTCTCGGAACAACGAACGTCGTTGTTTCGGGCCTGTGTGAAACCTCATCGTTGATAGTGAGCCGTTGTTTCGTTAACTGAAAGTTTTGCTACCTTAAATTTTCGAAATTACATTTAAATTAAATTTCTGTATGAACGTAGTTTTTGAAAACTTCAATCCTGGACCCAAAACTGTACCCAATCTTAACTCTAACATCGATATAAACCTACCCTAGAACAAATCACACCCCAAGCCTTAACTTAATTTTTTTGATGAGATGGAGCCTGCAAAAAATATGTGGCTTGAGCTTACGTCATATCATCAGTCAGTTTATATGTGGAGAACCTGATACCGAGTGTGCATAATGTTGAGAATGGTTAGAAAAGACCCTTTACTAAGAGGAGATAAGATTAAGAGTTAACTTAGCGTCAACACGAGTGAGAGAAAGAGGGGGAAAGTCAGTTGAATTGTGTCCTCGTGGAATAAGGCTCGGTCCTAAACGAGGAACATCAAAATGATTACATGTATCAATATAATCCTAGGTCCGTTTAGAATTTCTCTTTGTTGTTGTTTTACACTTTTCGATTGAATCATCTTCCATTACTACATTGACTAGAAAAAACGCAAACATTGTCACTTGGCACAGTTTCTATTCCACACAATCTTTTTCAAGCATTTAAGAGATGGAATAATTGGAAATTACAATCCATGACTGATCAGCTCTCTCAGTTCATATATTGTTGACGAATTTGACTTTAGAATTAATTAACGACAACCATAGGTGACAAAAGCGCACACAAATAGAATATTAATGGCAGTCATTAATCTTTGGCTGTTCTTTCTATTCAAAACCTCCTATACCATGTATATTCATGAAAATGGAATAACAACGAGAGTCATTACTGTCATTATTCAAGAGGAGAATTGCTTCCCTAAATCAATTTTTTTAATGCATGCAAACAATGAAAATGTCATTATCATCATCATCCCCCAAAGTACACATAAAAGGTCATGGCCATGCAGTAGCACGATGCTGACATCATCCCTGTTGCTATGGAAACAGCATAAACACATTCTGCGATTTGAACGGCGTACGGTGTGTTTACTATCCGTCATGTGTGTTTTCTGAAACGGTTCTGCATCCCAAAGCACAATGTAAACAGACCGCCCAGCTCTAAGTGGCCTAAGGACATGTGTCACCGAACGGGTTTACACGAAAGCTAATATTTTCCATACATCAATGAACATCTCAAACCCAACGTCCAATTCGGAACAAACCTCAATTCCATTGAAAATTATTGATGGCCCATTAAAAAAAAAAAAAAAAAAAAAAAACCTGCCTAATCAGTTCTGATAAATGATAAATTTATGCAGGTCAATGCTGTATACTAGTTTATATTTTAAAAAAAAAGGGAAAAAAGGGAAACGGGTAAAATAAAAAGCACAAATAAGATTAAACTTATTGGATACGAAAGGGTAGGTTTATTGTGGCGTGAGTAAAATTGTTCCTCTACGTATGCAAGGGGGTCAGGGACTGCCCCCACCACTTGAGAGAAAAATATTCCAGAACTTAAACTTCACCTTCCCAAGTGGGCCCCCAGACTTTTGACATCAAAGTCCGGAGGGCTTGCATCATCGTTCTGAAATCATGCTCTATGCATGGGGAAAAAAGGAAGCAAGCCAAAACCAAAAAAAAAATAATAAAAAAACAAACAAACAAACAACGATAATTATATCGACCTTCCGGGATAGTGTACGTTACTTTGCAGTTTTATAGATTTTGAACCCATTCCCTTTCTAAAAAATTCCTTATCCGCCCTGATACACCGCAAACCCATTTTGGAGGGGTCTCAATAGTCATTGCCCTGCTTCAAGCGCTACTGAATAAAAACTAACATCTAAACTCGGTCCACGGTTCACAGTTGTGTTATGACATCCCTGTTTACATCGAACATACGATGATTATCTGCAGTGTATAAATATAGAAAGGAGATGTCCAGTTAACCATGCTTCAACGGCAGTGTAAACAGGGCAGATTTATATTGGACAACTCGGCATCTTCCAAGCGACGTGTTAGTACTTCAGCTGCGCTTTGCTATGTCTTGTAAATTAGAGAGAGATATACAGTTGTAAAAGAGCCGCCGCGTTGATTATCAAAGGGGAACATTGCGTCGTCGGAGACTGAAATGGGGTAGCGTATGGTTTTGGTCTGATGTCATTAAAAAGACAAGAAAGAATTGGACTAGCTTTCAGGGCAAATGAAGAGAAAGGGAGAGAGAGGGGGGGGGGGGGAGCGAGAGAGAGAGTGTGTGTGTGGGGGGGGGGGGGGATTGCATAAGCTTTTCTCTCCTTTTTATTGAGAAAAGTGTATAAAATAAAACCAAAAATTTGTTGTTAGACTGGAAGTCTGGATCACCATTTTAGCCTAGAATATACTCGATAGGCCTATGACTATTGACTAATATTTATTTCTGTTATCACTATATATAGGATGATCACAAATTTTTACATTTTTAAAATATGCGTATAGTCAGTAGGCCAGAAATGTCTAAATATTGTCCCGTATGAGAACACGGGATCGCCCAATAGCACTTTGTGTCAATATAATGCATTTATTTATTCCCTTCTAAGCCTGTGGCACCAAACGACACAATCAAACAAAATTACTGAGATATCCCTCGACATGGATATGATGTGTAATTACGAAAAGATGTGAAAGTAAATTGTTTTAGCCACTTCAGTACCGTATTACCCGACTGTGTATTGAAGTTTGAGATACATAATGTAGCATATTTTTTGATTGGTCATTAACAGATTTTTAGCAAGCCCATTAGAAAAAAACCCGGGATTTTCCCTTTCCGATGATGATCGTGAATTGAAAAAAAAATGGCTAAGTGTGAAATATAGTTTTACCGTGGCCTCGAAGGCATTGGACAGACGAATAGGACCCGTACTAATGGACCTATTACGCCGAAAGGGAATGTGGTAATTATTTTGTTGTCTTATTTAAGTATGAATTGATCTCTTTTTGATAGGAAAAACGGATACAGGCCTGCGGTATGAGAGAAACGGTGAGTAAGAAACATTTGTGGAATGACAGGAAGAGAGACAGAAAGAGAGAGGGGGAGTGAGAGAGAGAGAGAGAGAGAGAGGGGGGGGGGGGGTGTAAAGAAATGAAAAAGCAGTTTTTCATCATTATGAATATAATTTAATCGAACGATCTGATAAAAGGATCCTGTTCTTTTTAAACTAATACCCTCCTTTATCACATGCTGCATTCATTTTCTTTGAGAGTCTGTTGATTACTTCTAAAAAAAAAAAATCTTAAATATAATATAAAATCTTCACAAAGTGAACAATTATTCTTTAATCCCCAATCGTAGATCCCGGGGTCAGCAATGTTGCTAATGGCGCTGTCACATATTGACGATTTAGCCAGCGTATGCCCGACGTATCAAAATTTCTCTAATTTCCCCTTTACACCTACGTCCATGCAGTCCTCGTTACGCGTTGCGTCAAAGAAAAATGCCCATGACGCAGTGGGAACTGCTACAGCGTACTGAGGGCGTAGCGAGCACTGTTATTGACGTGGCATAGTCTGCATGGTCTCCGGAGACCGATTTTCCGCTACGTGGACTTTGAACAAGTCCAAAGTCTACGTAGCGGGAGCGCCGTCTGAACAGTGCGTAGTAATGACGCAGTAATGCCCCCATCTCACGAGAAAGGCGATCATGGCGACCATGGCGATCTGTGAAAATTTTGCAAAGCGTGGCAGAATCGCCCTCCAACTCCATTTTTGGCCTGCGCGGCGATTGCGCTGCAGCGTCACTGCGATCTACCTGCGCTGGAGACAATGTTAATACGATGATAGTGCGACGCTGCTGCCTTCTTGCCCCATTTCGAGGACGATGAGGGGCGCTGCTTCTGCGCTCAAGACGATGGTATTACGAGGCTCATACGCTTATTAAGACCTCGCTACAGTGCTGCTACGAGAGGGGCGACTGTGATACGCTCATGCTGGGCTCTTGCGACGATTTCAAGCGATCATCATATAAAGTGGGAAAGATGACATTTCTTCAGTCGATTGCCAGCCTCCGACCGCTATCGCCGCGGCCATTTATAGCAGCGTGGATGGTCGTTGCGCCATCTCAGCCTAATCGGTAGCAGCGCAGCGCGAGCGCTGAAGAAGCGCAGCGCGTACGCCTTCAGCGTGATGGGAGCGCGCTCCAAGCACCATTCAAATAATGTCGCGTCGCGGCGGAAGCGGTTTGAAGCGTGCCAAGCGCGAGTCCATCGTGTTGTTAACGTAAGCAGCGTGGTAGTATCGTCTTGGGAACGGGCCTGAAAGCACCGGCGAGAGGAGCCGCTTCCAATGCGCTTGAAGTACGCTTAAGGCGATGCTGATACGTTAGAGCTACGGACATGTCGCTTTTAATACGCTCTTGAGACGATTGTGGCGTGCTTTGCGACCTCGGCGCTCTCGCTACGGAAGTTTTGAACATGTTCAAAATTTGTGGCGACAAGGAAGATGGTGGCGATCATTGACGCTTCAGCAAGGCTCAAGATACGACGGAGAAGATTGAAGAAGCTCAAGCCACGATCCACCGCGCTTTGTCGATTTTTGATGATCGCAGTGGAATCGCCTTCTCGTTCTTAGGACCTACTAACAGCTCCATCGACGTAGCATAGACGTAGCGGACAAGGAAAGAACGTAGCAACAACTCCGTCCATGTCTACTGCGCGGCCACTGCGCGGCCACTACCCATATGCAGTTGGCGCTACGTCCTCTTTATGCCCGCGTTACGTCAACTCTACGTTACGGAAGTGCTTGCTACGTTATTACTGGGCTGTACACTTTCATGGCAATCCAAGGCACGTCCATGGCGGGGAAAAGGGTATGAATGAAAAATGTGTTGACCTGCAGGATCATTATACTCACGTGACGGAGACGTAGGTACAACGAGTCGCAATCTGCTCGGACGTAGTGAGAACGTAGCGAGAACTGTTTCGACGCTGCACGGACCGCGTCCGCGCGAACAATAAACTCAGTGGGAACACTACCAATGCAACATGTACTTAGTAAGGGCGTGGCGCGAACGTAGCATGCACGGGACGATTTCACATTTTTCGAAAACAACGAAGTTGGCGCTACGTCCTAGGGGGCTTAAAACGCTGGCATACGCTGAACTATCGATGTTTTTTTTTTAATTTTGGGTGTATACATAACGTATTAGTAACTTATATAGAACGTTTCGATAACTTATACAAACGAATGCGTAGCGTGTTGCCAGCATTCACGATCGTCTAACTAATAGCCCCCTCACACCTGACCGAATGTAGGCGGACGAAGGGTGACGAATGCGAAAAATGCACGAAATGCACGCGAATTCAACGAATTCAAATAAAATTTCCGTCAAATCATGCGATCAGTAACTGTTGTCAAATTTTATCAACGAACGGTAAGCGAAGGATAAATATGACATGCGAAGGATATAGATTTTTCGGTTCACCTCTTTGAGTAAATTGCAGGCGAAGGCTAGCGAAGGGTTGATATAACCCAATAAGACGAACGAACAATGAGCAATGGTTTGATATGGCGTGCGATTAGAAACGAAGACGAGGGAATCGGGCGTTCTTGTACGTTACGGCCAGAGAAGTCATCCACGCAACATGCCTACAGTGAAAGGAAGAGGCAAAGGCAGAGGGAAGGCACGAAAGACTGCATCTACCTAGCCTTTTGACAAGGCCTCGTGACTTGGCTATTTTCCTCGTCATGCTGTGCCTGAGATGAGACTAGCCGGCGACGAAAAGAATCAACACGGCCCGGGTGAACGCGCGATCGAGCAACTTTAGTCGCGAGGCCTTTTGGAACCTGGGTTTCCATCGTCCGATATGAATTATTCACGAGTTGACATTCGTATGCTAACACGCCTACCGAGGATTATCGACCAATCACAACGGTATCTGCGGGGCTTGCTTTCCATGATTGATGTACTAGTAGCTTGCACGGGCCGCGCTAGCTCGAGATGAAGGCGAATTTGCATACCAAATGTATGCTGACGTCATGCGAAGATACGTTTGCTGATTGGCTCCTACCTATAAGGTAGCAGATCCTCGCTAGGAACAAAGGATAACATAAGAAATACAGGCCAGGTTCCAAAAGGCCCTCGGACTCACGTCGCTCGATCGCGCATTCACCGGGCTGGGCGGCTAGTCTTGTTATGCAGCCACTACTAGCTTACTTGCCGAGAAATATAGCCAAGTCACGAGGGCCTTGTCAAAAGGCTAGCATCTACCGGGAGTATTCGCATTCGCATTCGCATTCGCAATCCATAGTTTGTCTATATCTCTTAGCCTTGTCTTCGTGTATGTATCGCTATTAAAATTTAGTAAAAGTTAGTATTGGTTTCCCTTCGCATAGAAGATGGCAAGCGAAAATCCGTTTGTCATAGTATCTTCGTTTCCATGCGCAACTCATATTTTGTCATCGTGTTGCTTCGTTAAGGGTTCTTTCGAGATCGGTCCACTTTGGCAAAAGCGCGATGAGGGACTATGCGCGACAATAACATACGAACGATAAACGAACGATTACCGCAGACTAAATAAGAGATGCGAATTCAAACAGATGACCAACAATTTTTCAATTCGTCGGGAAATTTTAAACATGTTCAAAATTTCCGCGCGAATTTGAATAATCGCAGCTGTTAGTTCAGAAGGTGTACGAACCCAAACACGAAGGGTAAATATGATTTACTATCAGTTACCATTGAAAACGATTAAAAAAAAAAATTCCTTTCGCCAGCCATCGCAAGGCATATTTCAGGCAATTCGGTTAGGTGTGAGGGGGCTATTATGGATAGCGTTGGCGATTTACAGGGTGTTCAGACACAAAAAAAAAATTATACCAAAACGGTATACCTATACAATGGATTTATGTGTCTGAACGCTGACTATTAACAAAACGTTGTATAACGAAACTAGGGTCAGACCATAGAACGATATAACTGGGCGGGGCTTTTAACGTGAGCGCGCGCGAAAGGTGACCTTGCCTACCTCTCATTTTGGCTAGCGGCGACCATAACATGCGCACTGGAAAACTGCGCATCTATGCATTGTTTTTTCTAATCGGTCGAGATATGTATCTGAACGGTCTGTAGGCTATATTATGATGAAAATTTTATATGACGTTTCTTTATCGAGTTTCGGTATAATTGTTTTGTGTCTGAACAGGGGGTTAGCCAGCGTATGCCGACGTAGGAAAAAAATTGGGGAATACGCTGGCGTACGTCGAATAAGTTACGGGTAAGTTTTGTATAAGTTAAGAGCACGTTGAAGCACGCTGGTATACGTCGTAGTACGGCAATTTTTTTTTGCGACGTATGCCAGCGTATGGCTGATACGTCCCGCATACGCGGGCCATTAAAGTTGTAGGTAAGTTATGCGATCGTTAACACACGTTCACACACGTTACTTGTAAGTTACTCATAAATCAAAATATATACGTCGAGATAATGTCTAGCGTACCCAAAACTTATTTCTAACCTTTGGGTAACGTGCTTTGAACTTATCTCCAACGCATATTGACGTATTATGTAGAATTATTTGACGTGTTCCGGACGACCACAGAACTTACTGAACGTGTTTCTAATTTACAGCTACCGTATAATGGCGTACTGGCAGCGTACTTTGAGGTTTTCTTCGGTATGACGGTGATGTCGATACGGTGATGTTGATACTGCGATGTCTAGTGCAGTTATGATTTGAATCGTTGTTGCTGTTAATTCGTGTTAAATGGCAATCAGTCAATTTAGACTATTATCACCAACAATTTGTTTTTGTTATTTTCCTTTCACAGACATACTTTCATCATATGAAATAATACAATTTCTCTCTAATCGTAGAGCGGTAGCCTTTTTATAGGCTACGACACGTGATCGTCGGCGATACGCTGCCGCGCGTTATACATAAGTTGGACTATCGCTGGGCGTAACTTCTGAACGCCGGCAACACGCTAAGCATTCGTTGGTATAAATTATCTATAAGTTATCGAGACGTTCTATATAATTTACTAATACGTTATGTATACGCCTAGCTCGTTATACATATGCTATGTAAACGCCCAAAATTGAAAAAAACTACGTATTTCGACTTACGAGTAACTTACGAGTAACTTACAAGTAACGTGTGTCAACGTGTGTCAACGTGTGTCAACGATCGCATAACTTACCTACAACTTATGGCCCACGTATGGGGGACGTATGAGCCATAGTTACGCTGGCGTAAGCTGACATACGTCGAAATTTTTTGTGCATGCAGAAAGTTTTGCAACGACCTCGCCGAACTACAACGTATACCAGCGTGCTTCAGCGTGCTCTTAACTTATACAAAACTTACTCATAACTTATTCGACGTACGCCAGCGTGTATGGCTTTAGTAATACTCAGAAAAGACATGAAATTCTTAGATAATAATTTTACTTCTTATTATCCCACTTAAAAAGAATATCAATTTTATCGTGAGTTATTTTAAACTAAGTACACCTTGGGGCAATTCCACGGTAACGGAAGGACATTCAGATACAGTTCGTGTCTGATTGTCCTTCCGTTACCGTGGCATTGCCCCTTGTTGTTCAAAGAAATTTTATCTAAACAAAGGCATCTAGCTATAAATTTAATCCTTCTTTCAGCATGGTTAACCTGATCAAAATTTAATCCTAATCAATCTCCAACCAATGTATTTCGTCATAAAACATAGTACATGTAATTTCATTGTCGATTAAAAAAGCTCGGTTCTATAATTTCTGGGTAAAAACAAGTCTTGTAGATACTATTTTGGGTACTTATGTACTTTCCATCTTAGGGCAATTTTGTGCCTAATTGAGTATTTAAAGTGTTAACGGTTGTCAATATTAACCAAATATTGAACAGAAAATCTTACTGAATTTGAAATAATGCTCTCTTACCCAGCAATGAGAGCTGTTATGCGTATCCAACTTTTCCAGAATATTTCAATGGGTGTATGTATCTCATTTTCCAACATTACGTCAGGCCCAGGATAATTCTTGTGTAAGGATTTCTTATAAGCATGCTGATGTTGTTTTGATGTAATATGGTAAAATATCATTAAGTTATTTCTTGACGTCATTTCCTGAATAATAAGAGAACAGAAAAAAACCATCATAACTATTGTAATGAGCTTCCAGCTGCCCATTTTTTTTCCAATAAAAACCATCATATACACAAACGTCATTATCCATGCATTTCCCGAGGTAAAATACTATTCCCCAACAAATTATCGATATTATGAATATATTTTCATGTACACGACGCATCTGTTTATTCACAAGGATAACCAGCACTCAACATGCCCTTATATAGACATAAAGATTTGCACATGATTGTGCCTGTACATACACGTTCAAACTTAATTTACGTCATTTATTCAAAGGGTGAAAAGCTGTGGATATTTCCACTCACAGTGACGTGATCAGCTGGGTGTGGCATCGTCCGAAAATGTTACTAATGTTAGCGCATTGACTCTCTTCGCCAGGCATAGTTAGCAAACTGAAGGTCCTTTGACTTAAGCCTATATTGCGTGGAATTTTTAAATTCCGTAATTATATCCCAGGTTTGATTCTCTTTTGGACAAAACTTTCATCATATACAAGTGAGGTTTCTTGTATGTTTAGTAATGAGGAGTGCAAGGGCAGAAGCAGGAGTCTCTGAAATGGAGAGGGACAGAATGTTAGAAACCCACGAAACCCACAATGTCTGGGTATTGTTACACACCTACCTACGAACCCTTATTTTCAGGGGGGCGTCGTGGGTGATATTTTGTGTATCCGCTTAAAATGGAGTAGGGTTGGGCTAAAAATGATAAGGTATCACACTGTCTTCTGATTCTGCCTCTCATGGGCATTATATACCTACCTATCCTAATGATATTGACCCTGCTTTTCTTTATCTACAGCAATCATTATAATCACCAGGGCCCATTTCTCCGTCACTTTCTGTCCCTCCATCGTTCCATCTTCATTGGCCAGTGACAACATCACACCTGCCTCCTTCTTCTTGATTCCCTTTCATTCCGGACAGCTGCTAATGTCCTTCATTCTCGACCTGTAGCATGGTCAAACCTTAAAGGGTCTTCACAATGGACAGAGGAGTAAACAAAATATCCACTAGGTAGTAAGCATATCACACCTTTTGCCTCCAAATTACTATGAACATTGTCACGTTGCAGTGAACAAAAGCCTAACAATGTCAATGAACTTCAAATTTCAAATTAATTTTCATTTTCCTTTAGTCGTTTCCCCCACAAACCTTAGAAAGCAATGAAATAACAAGTAGGCATACAGATCATTTCGAGTATGATTAAAGCACTATTTAGAAAAAACAATAAGGAGTCAAATGACAAATTGAAAATAATATTCATTTCCAAAGTTCATTTCCTGTTTTATCATTTAATTCCGATAGCGGAGTATAAACATGATAAAGAAAATATAAATGGTGGTCGCATAACACTCTTCTGGTATATTCCAGACATTAGTTAACATTATTAAAATCTTGAAAAGCTGTTTATAATCGACAATTAGAATCTCCTGAGCTTAAACGTACATTCGATGGGCATGACAATGAAATACTTGAAGATTTTCATGCTTCTATTCTTGAAAAACATTAAAGAAGATTCCCAAACTGTTAAGATAAATAATCTAGTCGAATTTAGCTACGGTATAGGGAGTCTTTCTTTTGGATAGTGAAGTGTGGCGTTTGTATTGGGTTTGTTACTGTATTACTTAACATACATGGGAACTGTTTTCTAAGCCATTTTGAAAGGAATTGAAAACTGTTTTAAAATTATCGTGTTCCGTGTAACGACGCCTTTTCTGTCAAATAACATAATTATTCACAGTGCAATCAACCCCCTTTTAATCGAGTGCCCTGTGAACGACATGCACTGCATTTTTGCATCATAAGCAACTGTGTTCATGACAACCGAGATAACTGACGCAGAGGTTATCTATAATACTCAGGAAATCAATCTTAATTCTCCAACGAGAACATGGAACTTACACTTAATTTTCAAGAGCTCATCTTGCAACTTGGCACTGTCTAATTAATGCATGGTCACATTTAGTACCCCTCACAATCACTCACTCATTCATTCATTCATCTATTAATGAAGATTTTTCTTCGATTTACTCATACGCTCGTTCTCATTTACCCATTCATCTGGTCAGCGGTCGTGCACTCATTTTTATTCCGACATCCATTCATTCCATCATCATCTGTCATCATTCCTCGAAAGCCTGCAGTGATGGGCAGGGAGAGAAGCAGCTTTATACCACCATTCCTAAATGAGACAGAAATGGAAACTGGTCCGCACCTAGCAACGCACATAGCAACGGTTGCCAATGACGACATTGACGTCAAGGAGATTGTAGCTTGCGTGCCTCGTTAGGCCGCGGTTGGGAGTCGTCCTAGAGGTGTATGCAGATAAATATTTATCAGACACGCGGGAGGTTTCGCTTTAAAGGGGTCAACGAGGAACGAGAAAGATAAATAGCATTAATCATCTGCTTAATTTTGATGTCTGATTTATTGGGCCATCAATAGGATGGGTTGGAGGTTTTTGTATTTCGCAGAATTAATCAGAATTAAAACAGTGACCATGCAGTAATCATAATTATACCAAGTTAAGTCTATCGTACATATTTCTATGAAGTTGAGTAGTAAAAGCTTCTTTGAATGTATGTAAACAACATTGCACGTAGCTGGTTTTAAGCCTTGCAATGTAATGAAAATAACGTTTGATTAGAAATTAGATAACACCAAATACGGTAACCTTTTCTCTTTCTTTAGAGAAAAGAATTGTCCACTAAAATTCCAGCTCAAATTTCTTAACTATACATCATACAAAAATGGATAATGATAATATAATAACAACACTGAATCAGATACACATGGACGAGTAATCTAGGGGATTTCATCTTTATTCATGAACTAATAACGATAAGAGACATCAAATATTAACTAACACCTCAACCCCTCTTATCTCCTTTCCACTCTCCACAACCCCACCCTTTGGTTGAGGTTTGCTTCTCCCAAACTCCTTTACTCATTATCACTGTCTCTGATCATGATGATGATGTGTGTGTTGGGATTCTATCGACATGCACACGGGCTATCTCCCCGGGGGCTTGTCCGTGACCGTACCGTAGCATGCCCTCTCGTTCACCCCCGAAATGCATATACGTGGGGCAAGACAGGATCTTATTGAAACCAATACCCCAAAGTTCATTCCCTCTTGGCAGAATCAAATTTAGATTAAATTTAGGTAAACGTCCGCATAGTTTTGCTCGCTTGTTTGATAGCTTTTCCATTAGTACAGGTTCGACGTTGAAAATGTTGAGTTGTAACCCCCTCCCAAAAAGTAATAATACACTCTTAGACGTAGAATCTTAAATATAATTTCAAATATGATTGAATTATTTGTCTAAGTTTAAAAAATAAATATCTTAATTTGATACGTTTTTTATGTCATTATATTGGAAAATGCTCTGCTTTGACCCTACTGAAGCAGTGTATGACCAATATACCAAAGGAATCCTGCACCAGTGTAGGGCACCTGAACAATGGGGCTATATACCCCTTTAAAGCATCCATCATTATTGAAAGTTCCATTCTATTTAACATTATTTTTTACCCTTTTCCAACCGAAGTGATGAGGCCCTACGATTAACAAAAAATGTAGGAAACTAGAAAAAATGCGGGGCTACAGGGTAGGTGCGTTCAGTTATAAAAACGGCTTTACAAGCACCCCCTGTAAACATGAAATTACGAAATACATGATATACATGAATTATATAATGAAGTACAAGACGTACATAAAATACAAGAAAAATGAATAATGCATAATGTACGCAATATAATAATTACAGCGATAAGAGATAAGACGGAAAAGGGAAAAGGGAGAAAGAGGTTGCCTTTAAATATTTTAGATTATAGAGGATATTATAATGTTAATGTTAATTGGTAACCGCGCTTAAATATATATCAATACAGCCCTGGAATAAAATTATTAGACCAAGCTTCTGTATTAAGGGTACTATAATATGCATACAAAATTATAAAAAAAAATTATTTGTCTTGGTATTTCATTGAATGAATACCAAATTCCTGCAATTATACCTTCCTTTTATGATATTTTATTTCCTTCTTACCACAAAAATAACACTATCAGTAACCATTCTTCGTCTAATAATTTTTTCCATGGCTGTATATGTTGGGAAGTTTTTACTTTCTGTTGTGGAAATTGGCAATCTTTTTTTTAAACCTACACAACCATTGAAAATATGCATTCGACGCCCCTACCAGAATTCAACAATCGGTCCACAAATCTGAGGAGATGAAACGATGAACGAACAGTAGTAAAAAATAAAAAGATTTTCAAGCCATCTACGTAAGATGTGAACTTGTAACTTTTTTATGATGTCTAAAAGTTGATTTTAACATTCTATATTTCATGCACTTCAGATACGGAACAAACCGTAGCAAGTCTAAGCATGCATAGTCCCAATTGTGTCGTCACGGTCAGCTTCTTCATTCTGGGTTGCTAGTAATGTCCACGAAGTCATAGAGGAATGAAGGCTAAAGCACACTATGACCTGTGGACTGGTAGCGGACTAACAAATAAGTCAGCACAATTTAACGGGCTACTCACGAATCCATGAAAATAAAGAGAAGAGGACCGACACTGGAATGAATAGAGCAACCAAAATACAAAAAGCAATTTTGAAAGCTATCTACTTCAGATGTGAAATTGTTGTAATATATGTATTCTAGAAACGGACTTCTAAACGCATCAAAATGAAATCTAAAATAGAATAGACACAAACATGGAAGTAAAAATTGTACGCATGCACGCGTTCTCGCTAAATAATTCCAGCCCGCAACTGCATTTTGGGCACAGGTATAGCGCCATTTGAACGCATTTATGATGTAAAGTGCAGTCTCACTGTCAGTGAGAGTGCGCTCCCCTAGGGAAAATGAATCTGGTCAAAGGGAGTCGAAAGTTTTTATGAGAACATTTACGATGTATAAGCGTCACGGGACAAACTAATACGACTCGTAAATGTCAGTTTATGTCCCTTTTATTGGGTCGTCAAAGTCGTTACCAAATGTCGTATAGGTCATAGGTTTCGTAGACAAAAAAAGCACGTTCCCATTGCTTGATCTGTGTACTTCAGTGATTGTCTTGTTGCCATCAACACGAAGTTTGCTTTTAAATTAAGGGATTTTTCGAATTCCCTACTATATTCATAAGCCAATTATGTCCTTAGTCCTGATTTGCTCTATATACAAAGAAACAGATAAAAATAGAATCGCATCATACCCCAAAACAACTTAATACTAATCTTGCATTAGAAGCAAAGTCGTCCATGGCCGCCCAAAACTTCACCAAAATCACAGACTAGTAATGATTGTGTAATTTCTACCGGCCTCAAACATCTAATCATATTCTTTAATTATTCTAACTAAATGTACTTTAATTATTGCACACCTTGATTCCCCCAAAGTTACGTCGCAAATATGGAGGGGGGGGGGGGGGTAGGGGTAGGAGATCGCTTACCACTATGGAGTGCAAACAACATAAAATAAAATAGAAGAATAAGAGAAGTGAGAGAAAGAGACAGAAAGAAATGAAATATAGATATATACAACACAAAACAAACAAATCAAATGCGCAAGGGAAAGTTGACACGATTCATCCTCCTCCAACATCCTCCTCCGCTTGGTCACACCTATCCTGTATATTTTGCCCACTTCTTGAATGATACCTCCTCCTTGGTATATGCTGGCCACTCTTTCCCTATCTTTTTTCTTCGAAAGACACTCTCCCAGTCACTTCAGAGTAAACTTTTTGGAATTACACTTCATTCTGATAAACAATATGTAGAACAAAGGAATCAAAGTGTAGTTTTGAAACTTATTACCGCCATCGACACAAAGACACCCATCGAACTACATTTGCAACGACGAGTTCATATAAAGGACTATTTCCCCATCCACGAGCAGCAGTGAATCCAAGAAATGGTTGATTTTTTTTTTATTGATTAGTTGAAAAGATGAATTTTCCATGGAGACTCATAATATTTCACATTTTGAGGCAGCGCTGAAAAGATTAATGCGTTATTCAGTTAGTGATAAAAGAAAACGCCACAAAACTTAAGATGCCTTCACACTCGATTTATCTCACATTAATATGTTGAGATACCAAGAACTACTTCATGAAAATCTATAATGGCAATAAAATCACTGATTATGATTCTTCTGAGTTTTCGTGTCATCTAAATGCCATCACTTTTCCCAGGACTTCAGAATCGCAGTGAAATGCCATGGCAGAGAACAGGTACTTCCAAACAAACATCATAAGCCTTTATAGTCATGATAGTCAACAAAATCTCTTCACCCTAAGACCCCAGGACAAGTGTGACAAGTGTCGTAAAAATTATGTCATCCACAGCGGTCCACCCCATACTCGAATATTCTAGGTATGATGACCTCGACACAGGACAACGTGAGAAGTAAAGAAACAGCATGGATATGGGTGCAATAATGAAGCTATACATACGACGCCTTTGATTTAATAATGCTATCATAATGAGGTCTGACTTTCACAAAGCTATATGCTGATTATGGGTATGCAATTCACCATGCAATAACCTTTGATGCACAAGATGTGTTCTTACACGTTCTATTGAGTAAGCAAAAGAGGAGAAACTTAAAATGGGCCATTCAAACACAAGAAAAGGTGAGATTTGATATCGATACATATCTCACATTTTTGCGTCTGTATGGGGAAAAATTGTTGTTTAGATTTTATATTTATATTTTTAGATTTCATTTCAATTTAACTTTTCAAAGTAACAATTAGTGTGCAGTTAACAATGTAACGATAATTGACAACGAAACTAAGTGCAGTGACATTTTCAATCATTCTCTTCCTTCCATTGAACTTATATTAAAAAACACAAGGCAAACCCATCCCACATCAACAAACCGACTACAGGTAAATTTTTAAGCTAACACACGAAAAAAAAAGGAAGAAGAGATTCTGATTGCGATGAAGAAACGGATTTTGAGATGTCAACTACTGTTTCGTGTTAAGAGCCGTAGTTACTGATTACGGTCTTGCAGAGGGTAATTAACATAGATTTCATATCATGTTTCAGTATTCAAGTAGTTAATGTTAAACCTAGATAGCTTTATGAGTTAATAACGCATAAAAAAAAAGATAAATAGAAAATTCATAGTATGATAATTATTGCAACTTTTTGAATTAATAATTAAAAAAGTGTAACCAGACCGAGAAGATAATTATTGAAAGGAGGAAGTGACGGTAAATGACATAGAGATACAGACAGACTGTGAGAAGGGAACAGAGGGAGAGAGAGAGAGACAGAGAGAGACAGATACAGAGTCTGACATACAGAGTTAAAGAGAGAGAAAGAGGACGAAAAGAAAGAAACAAGAAAGAAAAGAAGGCCGGTGCTTGATATTACGCACCAGTTTGGAATTCCGGATTGGCTGCCGCACAAATTGACCAAATGGAAAGAATTCAAAAGCGAGCATGCCGCCTCATGTATAAGGGCCCTGTTATGCCTCGTATCAAAATGCTCTCCCGACAATGTAAAATGTCTTCTTTGAGCGGTCGTAGAGAATGTTTGTGCCTTAAATTCGCATAAAGGTTACTTGAACCCGGGTCAAAATATAAAAAAATTGCTGCCCCAAACACGTAGTAACTCTCATCCTAGGAATCTGAGAAACAAAAGTAAATTCCTTGAAAGTGTCATGCGAAACGACACGGTATGTGAATAGTCCTTTGCCCTATTTGGTTCGAGTGTTGAATGTTCATAAAACTACTTGCATAACGTATCTATGTGCAATCTGTGTTTTATTTTCCTACTTCTCTCTCTCTTTCTCTCTTTTTTACCACTATTTCTGCTATTTCCTTTCGTTTCTATTACTATTTTACCTCGTTTTCTCTCTTGCCTCCTTTACTTATCCGTACTTCTTTCTCTAGCTTTCTTTCCTCTCTCCCTCTCTCTCTGATTCTCTTTCTCTTACTGTCTCCCTCTTGCTCCTCTCTCTCTCTCTTTTTGTTTATTGTACTCTTCTTTCTCTTTCTTTTCTTTTTACCTCCTTCTTCCTCTATTTTCAATTTTTCTTCCTCACAGTTGGGTGAATTTATAATAATACATTTTTATGCAATCTCAGTGATGCTAACACCTTGTTTTTGTCATAATTCTCATAATTGTTGGAAATTGTCGCAATTACTATTGCTATTGTGATTCTAATATGTTTGTCATTGCGGGCTTTTATTTTAATTGACGCTATGGTAAATTCAGTATAATTATGTCAATAAATAAATAAGTAAAGGAGAGAGACAGAGATAGAGAGAAGGTGTGTGTGTGTGTGTGTGTGTGTGTGTGTGTGTGTGGGTCTGTTTAGCAGTATGTCCGAGGACATTTTCGGTCAGAGAACAAAAGAAAAATCATGACAACAATGGTCCTCGGAAGCCGGACAATAGTCCTCGAACGTCGAACAATGAATTTGTGCTTTATTCCGTCGACTGTCCGAGGACGAGGGACAATAGAGGAACAATACCTGTCCTCGGAAGTAAAGCCATGTAAACCTGTGTGTGTGTGTGTGTGTGTGTGTGGGTGTGGGTTTACATAGATTGAGTTGTGGGGTACAATAGAGCACAATGATGGCCTTTATTCCGTCATGCTTGTGGGGTACAAAATACAATAGGAGAAGTGCTTGCGGGGTACAAAATACAATAGGAGAAAACAATAAAATTCCCCACAAATCAATGTGTGTAGAGGTGTGCATTTGTTTAGCATTATGTCCGAGGACATTTTCGGACAGAGAACCAAAAAAAAACCACGAGAACAATGGTCCTCGGAAGCCGGACAATAGTCCTCGAACGTCGAACAATGAATTTATGCCTTATTCCGTCGACTGTCCGAGGACGAGGAACAATAGAGGAACAATACCTGTCCTCGGAAGTAAAGCCATGTAAACGTGTGTGTGTGTGTGTGTGTGTGTGCGTGTGTGTGTGCGAGAGAGAGAAAGAGATATAAAGACGGATATACATAAAACACAAATACAATGACCATGACATCTAACTTCTTATTGATATTCTAGGAGTTAGCGTGCATACTGGTATCCTGTTTTGAATCTCCTTTTAATGCACCCCGACCGCATTCTAGGAAATGAGACGGGACGCGGCGCCAAATATTTAGGTGTAGTTTAGAAACATTTTCTAACCCTTACTTTACGATGAATCTCTCTCTCTCTTTATCCCTGTCACTTAAAGTTAAACATCAAATTGTTAGAATGGCAAATACAAGTACATGTATATATTTAAATACTCCCCCAAATTACATTTTTTTTTTTAAACCAGAAAGTTATGTGTGAATGGAAAGTATGAAATTGTTTTGTTTGTACATCATTTGCTTAAATCCCTGCCTAATCAACAGTCAAATGTTCATATTCATTGCCATTCATATAAACAATGCTATGAAATAAATAAACAATTCTGCAGTCAGATTCATACACTATATAAATAAATATTTAACTGATGGACAGTTACAAATAAATGTACGAATAAACATTGCAAAAATGTCTTCCCTCAAGTATTAACATGATTTATATTGTACGTCAGCTGCCTTTCATGGTGAATGTTTTATCGATTTATTATTCACGAGACTGCTGTACCAGTGTATACAGTATTATGTTTATCAAAAAGCCTCCCATCGCATAATATTACTTTTCAGTCATAAGTTCAAAGGTAGCTTTGTGATTCGTTTTTGCAAACTGAATGAGAATTCCGCTATCACAGCTTTTCACATTAGATTAATATAATACTCATATCATCGCATTGGTACATATAATTTCAAGTTGTTCGAGTCTGTGTTTAGATTGTCAGCCACTCAGCCTAATCTGTTCGAATCAAATCAAATCCAAGACATTTAATGACTTTCAAACTCCAATAAAAATCGAATTAACTGGCAGCATTGTCACAACCTAGTTCAACATAATCGATTATAACACATGGGGAGGATATTTCACAGATATGTATATGATCATTATACATGCACTAGATTACAATGATGTAATACACAACCTTACAAATGGATCACTTGAAGCAGCAACAATTTTTACGTATATGTTTCTCGATTTTAGGTATTAGGCCTCCCCAAATGCAAAGCGTCACTCCTCTATATACGCTGACATTTATGACTTTTTTAAAGAGTGGCACATAAACTGAAGACTTGAACACATTTTGTCGCAAAATGACATGAAAGTCTGTTGGCATGATGTATCAATCGCATTGCAACCTGGTGCCTTTACTAGTACTCAAAATCAATGTGTATACGCGTTATATTGATACAACGTACGTACCAGGGCGTAACGACATACCTGAAAACAACTACCCTCATAACACGAAACAAATCTACAGAAGATGTCAAGACAAAAACTCAGTTCAACGGATAACCTTTAACAGGGGTACAACAGCATTATGTTACGGGTCACTATCATCATGTTATATTCAATGCAGAACTTATTAGTAGAACAATCATTCAGTCTATGGTGCTGTTGTTTGAAATGGGCTCCCCTGAACTAAAATATTGACGAGAGCCAGAAATATACCAGACCCACATTATGCATGATTCATGTCCCGATATTGTTGCACATTATCACACTTCAGATGTATATCATGAAAACTATACTTAATAAGTGTGATAATGCTCTATTTAACACGTCTGAGCTATCGTGTTTAATTATAAATATTAAACGCACTTGAAATTTTGAAATGAAAGAACTCATTTGAAATTTAAAGACCATGCATACGGGCCCATGAGCTTTCTAGTCTAGAAGTATAAAATAGGGTAAAAAGTTGCTTCCTATAAAGTAAGAAAGCAAGCATTGCATTCTAGGGCTGGGTGAAGAAATGAGCGAAACGTACATCTGCCCCCCCCCTTTTTTTTTGGGGGGGGGGGGTGGGATACCAAATCTAACGAAGGTTAGTTTAAATTGCTATTATCTGACATAGTGCCAGGCTATGTGATACAAATGTAATATTCGTATTTCGGTATAACTTTGTTACGGCACCTTTAACAAAATTCCATGATACGACATGATTCCAGTTTATACCTTCTACATTATCAAAACGAACAAACAATTTAAAAAAATCTAGCAAAGTTCTCTCAAATTCTTAATTTCATTTTAGTTCCAGAACAATTCATTTGAATATGGCGAAGTATCAAACCGTGTTTTCTACCTGCATGTTTGGCGAATTTTACTGATATGAAGAGAGCACGTGACCGTCATGAACAAGCCAATCAGAAGGCGGAAATTGCCTGAGGCGTCCGTGTGTAATCGATGAAGAATATGTTATGAGCACCGAATGGCTAATAAACGTTTCCCATCTATTCAACATAATTGACATTATAAGGGTAATAACCTCATTTTGTTCTTTATATTTGATATGGGCTCATTGAATGTTCTTTTTTTCCCCTTTCTTTCAGAAATGCCGCTTAATGATTATTGAGCCATATAGAGAACCAGAGAAATACATGAAAAAGATGGAGATGGCAAAAAGAACTACTTGAAAAAATTATATACACTAGAACCACGAAATTTCTTCAGAAACACAGCATAATTAACAACCACCTATCTGGCTTTAGAACAAACCATAGCACTGATCATGCTATCCTTACACTACTCGGTAAAATGTCTCGATCAAATGATAATTTTCTCCACACTGTATTGTGTTTCTAGATCTCCCCAAGGCTGTCGACACTATTGACCACAGCATCCTGCTTTATAAGCTAAATCAATATGGGATAAGAGGGAATTAGGCCTTGGAGTGGTTTAGAAACTACCTTCAAAATAGGAAGCAATTTCTACACCCAAAGACCCACACTTCCAAAACAGAAAAAGTAAATTGTGGAGTACCACAAGGTTCACTCTTAGGTCCCTTACATTTCTTAATATATATAAATGACTTCCATAAATCTTCAAACGTTTTATCATTCATATTATTTGCAGATTTTTCTAATTTTTTTTTTGTCATTGCAATCCGGAATACTTAAAACTGTAAATAAAGAGTTAAACCTAGTTGCAGACTGGATTAAAGCAAACAAGCTTTCACTGAACCTACAAAAGACCAGTTATATGTTATTTAACAATTCATTAAAAAAACCTCCCAGGACAAATCATGCTTAACAACACTAACATCGATAGAGTGAATAACATGACATTTCTTGGATTAATAATTGACGAAAAGCTTACATGGAAACCCCAAATCGATAAGATATGTAGTATAATTTTGAGAAATATTGGCATAATCAATAAACTTAGTAACACATTTCCTCCACACACATTACTCACCTTATACTCCACACGTACTGGTACTTCCACACATTACTTATGGGCTCGTACCTTGGGGCAATTCTGCAAAGGCACATTTAGAGCGTATACTTTTCCTTAAAAAAACCCACTAAGCGTCATATGTCATACTAGTTATCGCTCTCACACGAATACTCTCTTCTATCAACACAAAATCCTTAAAATTATAGAATGACACCACCTACAGTTAGGCTTGTTTATGCACAAGTTAAAGTCGTACGAACTTCCACATGTTTTTACTCTATGTTTACATCCAATAATAATTACTCTTACCCTATCAGACAGGCTAGCCATTATCACCTACCGCGAACAAGAACCCTCTTGGCCAATAAAACTATCACAACAACTGGACCTAAACTTTGGAATTCCCTTCCCCAAAATACTATTGAAACTCCTAATAATCATACGTTTAAAGAAAATTAAAACAACATCTCTTAATAACATACAAGGAAAAGCCAACCCTCCAAAAATATCCCGGATGCAAGCCACACGCGGGAGTTTGATTCTGATCTCCCTCTTTGTTTGTTTTATTTTTTTATTTTTTTTAAATAATTCATTTCCCCTCCCTTACTCCTTTCTCTGATTCCATCTCTTTTCCTCTATCAACCCGTTCCTCCCCATCTGCTTCTTCATTTAGGTGACCCTTTGTGTGTTTATTAATTAAGTTAGTTAGTATTCTATATGTAAAAACAAACAAACAAACAACGAACAGATTTTTGAATGATTTATATAATTACAATGATTTAAAATTGGGAACATGCTTTTTACAAGCTCCGCTTCTTTGCTAGTTCCCTTTCGTAACCTTTTCGTTTATTATTATCAAGAAACATTTGAAAAGTTTATACAACTCTCTCTTTTATAACATTTATTTTAGAAAACAATATGTAAAACAAAGTTTATATCCGTTATGTTTGAATGATGAGTTTCTTCTACAATGTAAATATTTTATATGATTTATGAATTAGTATCGAAAAATAAATGAATCTTGTATCTTGAATCTTGAAAGAAGAATGGTTAGTGTAGAAATAACAAAGAACCCTTTAGCTCACCATGTTCATTCCTTCATAATCATGGATGTATTGAAACAAGACAAATTTCCACTTTTCTGGATAATAAAAGAATCGAATTAAATTTAATTAAATGGAATATTCAAAATGCCTTTGAATACAATCCATATCATCCGGCATTTGGTACTTTGACTGGCAAAATGTTATGATTATATAATCAATAATTTTTTTATGCTTATTGCTAAGCAAGGTTGAAAAAATTATTTCTACGTTGAATAAATGATGACCTTTCTCGGGCCGAGGGTCTTTTTTATTTCACTATCTGAATGAAATATTTGAAGGAAATAATAACGATAATATGTTCCCACCGTGATAAAAAGGAAGAAGAAAGAAAAAAAAACGTACAAAACAAAAAAACTCATTTTGAAAGGGTGAGGTCGTTTTGAAAGGCTTTTGTTTAGGCTATGAAGTTAAATTAAGGTGGAGGGAAATTGAAGAAATATTACTAAGAGAAAAATATCGAACATACGAGAACCAATAAGATAGAAGATAAAATTATCTTTCAACCTTGCTTAGCAATAAGCATAAAAAATAATTGATTATTATTGAAGAGATATTACTAAGAGAAAAGTATCGAATATACGAGAACCAATAAGATAGAAGATAAAATTACCGTTTGGAATCATGCTGGAAGGACAAAAATGAGTATCGGCCTATAAATTAAAAAAGAGAGATTATAACTTAAAAAGAAGACAACACACTGCAACAGAGAATATGGGAAAAAACTCGTTAACTCATTTCCTTCCCTTCTCTTCTGAAACAGCAAGGTACTGCATCTAGTCCCAGGTATAGCTTAATTCACGCATTGTTCGTAATACTTCAACAAGTGATATCGGCAATGTTTCCCTCGTTCTATTTCCTGAATCTATATTTCACGAGGATATTCGGCCTAACCACCCTGATACACTCATCAGGTGGTTAGAGTCTTGAACATCACTTATGGAGACGTTCCCACTGGCCCACTTTAGAGTGCGTTATGTAAGGTAAATGGCAGCATGTTCCACATGGCACCAGCTATAGGCAGTCGTTCCAACTTTTATCACCTCTATAGAGAGCGCACTGTGTGGCAAGCATTTTTATTCGGTGTTGATCATGTTGATGGACGTGAGAACAAGCCCTTTCTACTCAAGATATACATACACGCAGGCTATATTGAAATACAATAAATGCAAACATGAGCACGTATCACACGGTACATGTCCCTTTCTCATAACCTAAGCAATTCCATATCTAGCACAATGTGCTCTACTGCAAGATCTAGATGCCCCTTGCTGCTTCGCCGTGGCGCCGTTTGGCGGAATTGCAGTGAAGGAGACGATTCTCAATGTCACTTAAAACTACGTGTGGGAATATACCCCCAATGGACGAGAAGTTTGGAGCGGGTAAATGAAGGATTGCATTAACACCTGCTTGGGCTTATGTGTGCCTAAATGCAGCGCATGTTATAACTGTCAAAGTCAATTCCTGGTTCGATAGATTACCTAGCAGCCACGTAAGATGGTAGGGGGTATAGAAGGCGCTCCGAGGACCAGGCCAGTAGAATGAGATTATGTTCTGGAGTCACAACGAAATGTCCAATCTTAATCGGTGCCCTGCTTTTGGTTGAGGCAACCCTTCCCCCTTCCAAAACAAAGGGTACGGATCTTACAAGTAAATGATGAATACGTGACAGCTACTATATATCATGTTTTTGCCTCCAGCTATTATATTTGGAATGAGGATTACGGGTTCTTCACATTCTGACTATAATCATGACTAGCTTTCTGTAAAACAGCAATATGGCTGATTGCAATTCTCTTGAATAATAATGACTAATAATGAACACTGAATTTTTTTGAACAAATCTAACAAAAGTAATTACAAGGCCTTCGCATTGAAGGGATAGTTTAATCTTTTTTGGGGAGAAAAAAAATGAATTACGAAAACAAATTGCCAATGATTTCTCTTATTGAAAAGAGTAACAAATACGGAACCATCTAGAAAATGTTTTATGAAAATTTATTGGATTTCGAAATAATTGTTTATTTGTGCCCCAAAAGGGTAATTAGAGAGGTGATGACAACTGAACTAGAAGGTACCTAATGGGCTAAGACTATACTTTGCATTACGTGCCATATATTGAAAGTGACTGTAAGTTGATGGAATGAGCCATTAAAACGATGTATTTAAAATAAATGCAGAAAAGCTTAGCAGGTAATCGCTCTTTGCCCCCTTAAGCGAGTGCTCTATCATTTATCCCACGCCTAGAAAAAAGAAGAAGCACTAATGACGATTGATGAAGCGCAATATTCTATTTAGGATAAGCGATGGGAGCTATTTGTGGGATAGAACATCGCATCCAACGCAAAACGTCCTGTCTGGAATTAGGTTGAATTCACCGAAAGTGATGTCAGGTAATTCTTGTACTGCCTTAATGAGTAAGATAATGCATTCCGAGAATGTAAAAAAACACACCTTTCTTCAACAAATTACCTTGATTATTTTAAGTATTTGTAACAGGGAATTTTAAGTAGAATTTACTCATTTTGCTTAATAATTTTGAACTCAGTTAAATTGAGTTACATTAACGTAAATAATTTAAGCATTGAAATCATGAAAGATAACAATAAAAAAAAAAAAAAATTATGACATGATTAAACTTGTACCCATTTAACATTCACTGACAGTTATCTACCACCATCACTAACAAATACTGTTACATACGCTTTAATTTGACAACTACTGAAGGGGCTCCGAATTTTATATATACTTGACCGGAGCATCTTAAAAAGAAAATTAGTTGACAATTTCCTGAAATATCAAGTTTTGATTTATTTTGAAAAACAAACTTTTCTTATCTTCTTATCTTTGCTTGTATGAATTAGGAAATATTTCAAACTCTTGAAATTTTCATTCAACCACAATAAAGAATTGTTTTATTTAAACAATTAATTTGATCTTAATACATATTCATGAATTATGTTAATGCTTAATTATGCACTGCATCAGTCTTTAATATAAGTACAATCAACATAAATTGTTTCAGCAATACGTACACGTTGAGTTAACATTATTAGATTAATAAATCGAGTGCGTAAGTGGAAAAACTAATGTTTTTAAGTAAATTCTACATGGGAAAAATAAGTAAAAATTACCAATGGGCATATTACTATGTAATCATATGTAATATCACTAATACAAATAAGAGGGTGCAAGGCCATTTTCTTATTGAGAGAAAAAAATATTAAAACGTGTGCCTTTGGGGTGAAACACATCAACAACAAAACCAACCAGCAGCTCCCCTCCAGAACCTTGAGAGGAGAAGCGGGATTCCCTTGCTTTTTTATTTTTTATTTTTTCCTCCTGAGAGTAGGTTGTCAATTATTCCATAATTAGGCTATTCATTCAATTGATAATCACATACCTTCCTGTGTGAACTGTAATGAAAACAAATAATATCTAATCAATAACTTATCAACGATTTGAAGAAACAACCATGCAGTTATGCTCATTTTCTTGTTCTGCGTTGTTCAAACACAATTCCCCATTTCGTAAACTTCAGTGAACTTATCTAGCAACGTGATGAAAACAAGTCATGTTTTCCCCTTTTATCATTCAAAATAAAATACTTTTGCAGATAGCGCAGAAGATTCGATTTGATGGTTCAAGAAATCAAATGATTAGAATTGATTTTTAAGGTGACCTCAAGAAGTCGACAGGACAGGTGGGGTTAAGAAGCGTAAATGAAGAGTGATAAAAACAACAGAAAAGAAGAAAATAGGAAATGAAAAATAGTAGAATTAGAGAGTCGGAGAAGAAGTTGATCTTGTCTGAAAAAAAAAAACTGTGAGAACTGATAATTTTATATAGAAGGCGTTTTGAAAGTTATGTTATTCTGTGATTCTGTTGGAAACTATAAAGGACATTCCAGGAAGAAGGATGGCACTGGACTTGAGCACGTATATGCGTACGTGCATATTTTCATTGTGCGTATATGCGTGTGTGCGTATGTGTGTGTGTGTGGGGGGGGGGGGGTATATGCTCCGAAGACAGAGCGTAGGCTTTTTCAGTTGGTTCGTATACTACACCAAGGGTGTACATTGTGATGAACATGAAATGAAATCGATGGACTTGTTAAATGAGGACGCTCGTTGTGCACTCGACCTCGAACTTTCATCACTCCGCTCAAGAGCACTTCAACCTCTTGACCTCAACATTTCCCTGACGTCAGAGTGAGGAGTTCATCACGACCTTGTGCGAAAATTTAGAGAAATAACATGTTTAGAATTTGAGATTTACGTATATTATTGACGCGTTATGAATTCATTTTTGATTACCATACAGTAAATTTTAGTTTTCTTTCATTTCCTTTTAAAGTGATGGTGTAATTATTTTCAAATCTCTGTCATCAAACAGTATTATCGGTGAATTAACACAATTAACGTTATTATCATCGCTATTTATTACCATTATTATTATTATTATAATCATTATCGTTAATATTTTTTTTTTATCATCATCATCACCATAATCATCATCAACATTATTTCAATAATAATAGTTATTGCTGATATTATTATTATCATTATTATTAATATTATCGTTATCATTATTTTTTTCTATTAACGTCATTTTCAAATCCCTATTACAGGCCTGTATTCTTCTTCTTCTACTACTACTACTACTACTACTACCACTACTCTTACTATTACTACCTCTACTTCTACTACTACTACTACTACTACTACTACTACTACTACTACTACTTCTACCTCTACTACTACTATTACCACTACTACTACTACCACTATTACTAATACTACTAATGCTTCTGTTCTCTGCAACCGCTAAAGAGGATGTTACTAGTATTTTAAATACTAATATTACTATCAATCGTAAACTTATTAACCTTAGATTAATCTCTTCCCAAAATTGCCTCCGAGAACATAAGAAATTAATGGACCACAATTCATGTTGATGCAGCTATCATCAACAGATATATCTCGCAGGGACTTGGGATATTTGACTAACGGGACTTAAGGTGACCCGAACTTGACCTACTTCTCGTCGCTGCTATCCTTCATTAGGCTGTGGTTTCCACGAACTCGTCACGGCCCATTGGTGAGATGATGTCTGAGACGAAGATTAGATGGCCGGGGAAATGGAGATAAATGAAAGAGATGGGATGGTTGCAACGATTAATCAGCATTACAAACGTATTGATTCTGACAATTATCTGTTTTAGGTATAACACATTTTTAAAGGTAGAGGTGTTGTTGTCCAGTGGATAAGTCATACCGGACTGAACCACAAGGTACGGTGTTCAAGTCCCCGCCGTAGCACTTTGGCAAGACATTAATCTACGCTTGCCGCACTCGACCAGGTGAGTTAAATGGGTATCTGGTAGGATTATTCCTTGAAATGCACTGTGCGCTGGTAACGGTTGCCGGAGCTAAAGCCGGAGTAATAATATTTATTTGTTTTTTTCTGCATGGTTCATGGCGTTACATAGTATGATCATTATGAGATAAGAATAATAAGAATAATTATACGTAAACAGTAACAAAATTAAAAGGCATATACTTGTATGACCATAATACAAATACAATATTTGGATAATGTAATAACATATGCAGAGGTACGGCTATATGGAAGTACAGACGTGATATACGCCATACAACGAATTACCGAAATAGTATCACTCTTAAATGGAGATCATCGGTAATAACTAAGATTACTATTTGTTTGTCCCAAGAGGCTCTTCTGTTGTTGTTGTTGGTGGTGGTGGTGGTTATTGGCGATTTTCCATCTGATAAAGGTACATTTTATAGGTGGAATTACAGATGAAACTCTTTGATTACAAACAAATTTAGAATGACATATAAACATTATCAATGGACGATAAAAATAGAATTGATCACATTATCCATTTACCACGCAACATTAGGTCAGTTTAACAGAAATACCAGCATTTCTATGAAGATAATATGGAGACTTTTATTGCCAGGTTGCAAGTCCAGCAAACTTTATTATTATTATTATTATTATTATTATTATTATTATTACTCTGATTTTAAAAGAGTTGCTGTTGAGTTCAAGCGTTAAATTTCTTCCCTACAGATAGGCTTAATCATATACTACACCTGGGTGAAGAGTGTCTTGCTAAAAGCATCAGTGTTGGACTGGGATTCGAACCCTGTAACTTCCGAACCCCCATATTATAATGAATGAATCGCAAATAGTGAACATTTGAATAAGAAAACTAGGCAAATGTGCTTTTAAGTGCATGCCCTTCTCCTCATTTATCAGTCTATCAGCTAGTGTGTTTTGATATACTAACTTTTTGAGAACTTTACTCTCCATATATCTAATACTGATCTAAATGGGACTCCTTTAACAGCAAGACATCGTCTGTCTATTCAGTCCCACGTGTGCGTTTTAAGGTTACCATATATCTTAACACCTCCCGACGATCGCGATGCCTGGTCGCAGTTTCTCGCAATATTGATTAAGGAGAAGAGGAAAAGAGAGCTCAAGGCCAATTGAATTAAAGAGGGAGAGATAGAAACGGAGAGAGACAGAAAGAGAGAGAGAGAGAGTGAAGCTGAAGGGGTGGAGAGTGGGAGGAGAGAGAGAGAGAGAGAAGGAGAAAGAGAGATAGAGAGGGAGGGGAAAGGTGAAGGATGTGAGAGGGAAGTGAAGGGGTGAAGGACGTGAGAGGTAGACGGAAAGACGATGGAGAGAGCTAGAAAGAGAAAGAGAGCGAAGGAAGAGAGGCTGCGTGTGTGTGGGTCTGTGTGTGTGTGTGTGTATGGGTGTGGGCGTGTTTAGCCGTATGTCCGAGGACATTTTCGGACAGAGAACAAAAAAAAAATCATGAGAACAATGGTCCTCGGAAGCCGGACAATAGTCCTCGAACGTCGAACAATGAATTTGTGCCTTATTCCGTCGACTGTCCGAGGACGGAGGAACAATAGAGGAACAATACTTTTCCTCGGAAGTAAAGCCATGTAAAGCGGTGTGCGTGTGTGTGTGTGTGAGAGAGAGAGAAAGAGATAGAGGGGGACAGACAGAGAGACGGAGACAGAGAGAAGAAAATTAAAACCATCATAACTGAACTGGACTGCGTGCCTCCCTGTCTGACATCAGACGTTTTGCATTTTTTGTAGCTGTCACATATTACTGGGAGGTTTAATCAGATTATGAGTGAGCACGATCTCTGAAATGGGTTTGACCGCGAAGTCATGGGCGAGTACTTCATGTAAGTCACGCATGCATGTGCCCCCAGTCTTCTTTCAGTCGTCGACGACTGGCGTCTATGACTACCATTGTTATCATCTTGTTCGTCATCATCCACGTAATGCTCATATTCATCACTATCGATGGGTAAAGTGAAAATCCGACTGCATTTTTTTATAAGCTACGTTCATTGGGAGCCGAGTTTGAAATTCGTTATTTAAGGAAACCATAAAGCAAATGGTATACTAGAACAAAATATCCTAGTTGGCCAGTAAACTAAACAATAGCGTTAAAGATAAAAGGAACGAGAAAATCTCAAGATCTGCCATGGTTTCACTTCCTCAAAGGAATACACAAATTAGGGGGTACACCACAGCAATACCATGACACCGAATATCCAAAGGACACAATTGCTAAAATGTTGATTTCGTTTTCTAGATGTCAAGGAAATGTGTAAGAAAGCTTCTGAGAAGACTAAGACGAAGGCGTGATGTAGAGTTAGGGTGTTGGAGTGAAGCAGAGAGGGATATTCAATTCATTATACAGGTTATACGACCTCTTACTATTGCCACATCCAAATCTACCATGCTGTCGATCTTCAAGGTGAACACGGTGAATAGAAAAAGATCCCTGACGCCTTCTTTCTCTCTCTCTCTGTCTTTCCCCATCTCTTTCTTTCATTCCCATTCGCTTTATCTCCCTTTGTCATGTTTGTTCGTTTCATTTCACCTCTAATCTTTCTCTCTCCTTCGCAATTCTCTTTCCCTTTTCTTACTCTCCCTTTCTAAATTTTTCTTTCACCCGCTCTCTTTCTGTCTCTCTTTCCCATGTTATCTCCTCAAATATCGATACTCCATGGCTAGTTTTTTCTTTTCATTCTATCTCTCCCTTATCCTAGTTTCAACAATTCTTATCCTTGTATCCTTTTTCCCCCTCTCCATCTGTGTGTCATCTTATCTCCATTCTCTTTTCCTGTTTTTTCTTGCTTGCCTCACTTTCCGCGTAATTTTCTACTAAACAATTTCTCCTCTTTAAGGTAAGGATATGCCGCCTTTTAATTGAATCATTTTCAGAGGTAAACGTGGCAAACCTGAGTCATGGAATATCTCTGGTAGAAAAACGATCCATGAATTGAAGGGGGAAAAGGCAGAAGGGGATAGAACGCCAGCAACATGAATGTATTCGAGACATATACTTCTTGAAGCACATTATGCAATCGTGAGGAGTCTTCGAAAACCCAAAATATATTGCATGGGAACATCAGGACCACGTCTTACAATATGTACAAACAGTTAGCTCAATCTAAGTCAATCCCAGATCTTCAAATTATTTGATCTTTTATTGACTTGGTATTTATTATCTATCCCAACTAAAGACTCATAAAACTAGAACTTGCATAACAATCATTATAAATTTATGTAACCTATAAGACCTAGATATCTCTCTCCTACATCCTTACTTTAATACCATAACAACCCCCCTAAAAACACACACACAAACACAAAAACAAAAAACAAAATAAAACAAAACAATTACAAAATAAAACAACAACAACAAAACAACAAAACAAAACAAAAACACACACATCGAGAAAATTCCTTTATGTGTGGTGTTGAAAGTTCGCCTGTGTATACGTCTTGAAATTCATCAAACGACTATTTTAGGTTTTGACAAAGGCTTTAATGCCAATAAAAATGTGTTCGTCCTTATGATCTTAATATCAAGAAAGTATTTTTTATTTTCTTGAGAGGTGTCGTGGTATAGTGGTTCATTCACTTGACTCTCAATCCAAGGGTTGAGGGTTCGAATCTCAGCCCGGCACTAGCGTCTTTTGGCAAGACGTTAATCCAAATTTGCCACTATCTACCCAGGTGTAGTAAATGGGTACCTGGCAGGATTTATTCCTTGAAATGCACTGTGCGCTGATTACGGCTATACAAGAACAGAGGTATTATTATTATTCTGTGCATTATGAAACACTCGTAAGGTTTCTTGTTTGAAGTTAAAAACAATAATAATTACCTCCGCGGATTCTTACAACAAAATAAGGCAAGGTAGCTTTCTTTCAATGATGCCCTGGTTACGATGACGTTGATGATCACGAGGTACGGTAATAACCACTCAAGGTCGACCACAAGCGTGACTGAAAGGATGGTTGACGACAACTCATAAAAAATACCCAGAAGCAGAGATCTGGGTTTGTAAAATTCCCAATAAGGCGGAAAGAACTATAACCAAAAAACATACTAGGAACCGCCATGAAATCATACTTTAACCCCTTTACAAAATCAATGATGCAGTTGCTTTAGAAGTGACTAATGATGTTTTATCACCATCATGACGCCCACTACATCGTGGTGAGGAAGATGTCGTGATGAAACATCGCACACTAGATCGGATATTCCAGGAGCGCATTGATTTTGTCGGTGTTCCTGGTCATCGGTTGTCATAGCGATGTTGGAGGAGGGATGGAGGATCACCTTCGCTCAAGATCGATTATCAGGGGTTGTCATTGATGTTGGCCGGAGGTAACATTACACGAAGTCAGTTCTTGGAAAGATGAACGATTTTTACCGCTTTTCCATAAAGATGTAAAAGTGAATGTTACAGATAATTAACATTGAACCATGACCCAGAATTCACGTTTGAGTTTCTGCTACAAAGTTAAAGAGGTATATTACACGTGATCAGGCAAATGTGGCAACTATATGTGATTATGGAGAGAGAGAGAGAGAGAGAGAGAGAGAAAAGGGGCTTGGTCGTTTATAAAGTATACTTCCCCTCTTTTACGTTAACCCTTTTCAAAAATGATTTCGCTATCATTCCTGTTTTTAAACACAGTCACAGTCAATAACCTCACTAAGTTTGAAATTAACGTCACGCTACGATTGCACATATCATTAGTTGAAATTAATTTTCTGGGTTTTTATGAATATGGGGTTAATGCAGATGACTATGATTCTTTATTTTCCTTAATTCTAGCCAATTACTTATTAGCAGCCATGTTTTACGGAATCAAGTTATCATTCTATTTCGCTTACATTTACAATAGAATAATTTTATTCATCATCTCAACGCATTTATGTATATCTGAACATGCTGAAAATGCCCTTATCCCCATCCTCACAAAAACGCATTTGTAGCTGTGGATGTGTGCGCGCGGTTAAATGTGTGTGTGCGTATGTGTGTGCGTGTGGAGGAGTGGGGGAGGTGGTGATGGAATACTCGCACGCCCTCGATCATCTTTGTTAACTCCTGAGTGCCATGTCAATGCCAGAAAAAAATCCCAATAAAACTATGCCCCAACCGGTATCCAAATATCTTGTTATGGTTGTGGGTCTGTATACCATCCCTTCCCAAATGAAGAACCCAAATCCCTTCCAAAATCTCTCACGAATCAAATTCAATATTTTCTCCGTATGATTCCAGCTGATCTTCACATACAAGCATCCTTGACATAGAGTGGGATGGCCCGCTCAATGTTGACAGAGGAACACAAGTCAAACATGCCGCAGGCTCCGTCATATGGTCCTAGGAGTTTCTTATTCCATGTTTAGATGGATGTTTGCTGCTGATGACGACATAGCGCTACCGGAGCCATGTAGAAGCAGGGACTTGAAATGGGCATTTTGAAATAAAAGGAACGTCAAATGAAATCGAACTTGGGCTTAGCGAAAACAAGTCTCAAGTAAACGAGTCGAAGAAATATACTAGGAGTTACCGGTTTTGTATATAATTAGATGTTTTGACTTATCAGACTAATTTTTCGAGCATTTTGAGTCTAATCTTGAGAAAGGAGTCTTACAGAAAAAAAATAGTTTGATATTTGAACCAAAGCTCTAAAACTATATGTAATAAGTATTAGGTATTGTTGTAAACTTTCACAGGGTCCTGGCGAGGTCTTTCTTGCCACTTAGTCTCGCTATACGAAGTAAAATGTTATAAAATGTATATATTTTTTATGGAGTGGAGGAAAGTGACTATAGCATTTGTCTTTCTGGGACAAACAAAGCCATAAAAACGAATTTCATGTCTCATCAGTGACCATTTCACGAAAGTTACATGAAATATAATATGTATATACGAGCTCAGGTAGAAACCAGAACAGAAATCGACAGCCAAATAGGGTATTGTTGTAAATCTATTACTGTGTCTATAGACTTAGTAAACGCGTTGTGCTTGAGTAAAGTTTTGTTTTCATTCCTATTGTCAAAAGTACCTTGCACATACAGTGAAAACAAAATGTTTACTCGGTTTATATACAGTCCGTATTGCAACGTCAAGAAAACAAGCTGTACGGATCTAGAGCATGTAGATGAGGATATCATGGCGCCAATATGAGGGTGGATTAGGATTATTACGCCTCATCGGATCTAAACAGATACGTATGCAACAAGCATATCAGGGCATGGTAAGATAAGAAAGCGAATTATTGATCACAACTGAGACTCAAGGCAACTTGCCAGGAATCTGCAATGGCATGACGCTTCCGGTCATTTTCACGTTTCAACCTTTGAATGACCTTCCGCCCTTGGCCCTCTTTTGTTTAGTTTAAGCTTAGAAAAAATATGTTATTTGGTAACATTGGGAAACAATGGTTGAAATAAAACGTAACGTGGGCCATTATCATGAACCAGATACCAATAAAACGTCAGTAGGCCTAACCAAGTATATACTCGTGTGTTTCATAATGCTCTTTTGAGCCTTAAACAATATTTTTATCTAAAAATTAATTTAAAGATATAGGCTAATTGATCATTTAGGCATACTCAACACTAGCTCCTTTATTCATGGTTTGAATGATGTCACTATATACAAATTATTTGAATACTTCGTGAAATGAAGGAAAAGCAGTGCAAACAATGTTACTTTGAATAACATTATAGAACAGATGGGTACATCGGCCGCACTACACACCTCACTCATGCAGTATTATATTTTATAATGTTATTTCAATACAAAAGAATACTATTCTTGTGTGCTGAAACAACATGATATATTAGCTTAGTAGGATTTGTTTTGGATACAAAAAATGTTGTCGAATTTGTATATAATACCAAGTACCTCCTTGAAAATGCATCCGAAAGATAATTGACAACACGGGTATCGCTCCATTCATGATTCCTTCTGTCCACTTACGCCTATGCATCTATGAATTTATTGGTAAATTTTTGAGGCTACTAGTAAATTCATGAGGTTATAATTTATGATTTTTCTCTTCTGGTTCAAAAATAAATCGTCACAACTAATCAAGGTAAGAAAACATAAGCAGGTAAATTCACGTTCACATTATTTAAATACATTGAAATGGACTATAAACATAACATTTTACAAGCACGATAATATGAATGAAAGTTTATGTTTAAAAAAGAGAAAGAAAGACAACAAAAGAAGAAGAAAAAGAAGAAGAAAAACAACAACAACAACAACAAGAAAAAGAAGAAGAAGAAGAAGAAGAATATGCTTTAAATAACTGTACCTATTTTGGATGAATGAATTAATGCATTAGCGAATACATCGATAAATAAGTTGTACCATGTTACACTTTGTTGGCACAAATGCACATGTTTTTTTGCAGAAGGTAAGTACATACAAAAGTAAGCTGCATACCTCAAATTTTGTAAGTTGACGTCCGTATTTATATATTACTGCTTTCATTATGCAAGGGATACAGGTATATAACTATTGAATCTACGTCATCTGCTTATTGAGATCGAATTATTCTGAAACGCCCAGAGAAATTGCAGTCGATAGTTTGGTTATAGAGGGACTGCTTTGTAAGCAGATTAAAGGTGCATATAATTGCAGTGGAGCATTTCTTACTTCAAAAGGATGAATTAGATCACATCAGAAAATTTGTTCGAACAGTTTAACCAGACGGTACGTCGGCTTGATATCGACTTTAAAACAATCGATATATTAATCGATTTTAATCAGCTGATGCGTCATGGATACGCAATGTGGACCTGATGCGGACACGCCGACGCGCAACATTGTTTTCCAGCAATCCCGAGGAAACCACCCCGCTTGGACATCTGGGCATGTTCCCATGGGACTTGTCGCCGAAAAGCTGCAAGAGTCACTGGCATTATTAAGTCAAGAGAGTCATGGCGGAATTGTTTATGATGTAATTTATTTAATCATTTTGTTGTTTTTCATCTCTTTATATTTGATAATGCTTGTGTACACGCATCATGCCGGAAGGTCATAGTATACGCCATCGTGAGCATTACGATGCCAAAATAAAATCCCTTTAAGAATACGATAGTGAATTTGATGACATATAATTCGATTACATACCAGGTATGATCAAAGAGTATCTAGCATGGCACAAAAAGAAAGGAAAGATGATTCCGGCTATGAGTTCTTCTTTTTCCACTCATGTGTTTGTAATTGTTCTCGATTTCATTAGCTCTCGTCTCAATTGAATAAAATAAAAGTAATATATTAAACTATACACATATCATACCGTATGTGTATGAAAAGTCTCAAAGAGCATCCTTACATAACAAATGTTTGTACGAATTATCCATATTGCGTTACTTGGTGGCGTCTTTGCGCAAACAGTTTCGTCTGTCCAAGGTAATCTCTGCGTCAAAGGCCTCCGCGAACATGTGGCAAACTGTTAGCAAGATAAAACAAAAGAAACGTCACGGTAATGACTTTTTTTTATATATCAAGCGGTTTGTGCTCGCACGTCAAGTTGCAAAACCGCAACATACTTTCAAACAAGAAACTAAAGACGATAACATGCCGCATAATTTCTGCTATAGATTTTGATGTGCATTAATATTCGATCGGCGGTATAAAACAAGCAAGACATCGGAGAAAACAGAGAATTTCAAAATGTATAGTATTTGAACACCTGGGAGAAAAAAAGAATAAAGTTTTTTGGCTCCTCTTCAAGGACAGTGATATAGCTTCAGATACATCATCATGGCTTCAACATAACCCACAAGTCCCCTGAGGGTCAGCAGAGTGTTAACGCACTTCTGCAACGTTAACACAGATTTAACACCCTTCTACAGCCTCAACAGAGTGTTAACGCCCTTCTGGCTCCCGGCAAAGAGTCTTATACAGATACGCGGTTAACATCTTACAAGCATTTCTTATGACACTTAGTACACTATCACTTCATTAAAAATCTTACTCCAAGTATTTTCTAAATAGGTTTACTTGTGTTAATGTATGCCTGCAGAAGATGGGGTTTCTGGGGCCCGAGATCACACATTTTCTCATCAAAGAAGCTCATGCAACATGTGGAAGAACGTATCTAATACCACCATGGGCACATCTCACACTTTGATGACCCCTCCATTTTTAAATTATTGCCTCAAACGACCGATGTATGATTTTTGCAGTCTGATACTTTTGTGGAAAAGAAGAAGAAAGTAAGAAAAAGACGATGACGAAAACACCGAGTTATGTGTAGGATAAAGATTGAATTTCATCTCGTAATATTGGGTTATCTCAATCTATACCACATTGTCTTTCTGATTATAAGTAATTCTAGATCGCAAACATGGTAAACATGGTTAAATAAAAAGGACAAGCGTATAGTATACAATGACAGGAAGCATAAGGAAGAAAAGGAAATCCAAAGTAGATGCAGGTACCGCTTTGGCAAGAAGTCACAATAATATGGAATAAATTAGAGAAAAGTTTATTCCTTTTTTAAATTTTCTCTCTGCACAGTTATAACGAAGGAAAATATGATTGATTCAAATATTTAACCAAATCTTTTCACCTCTCATCATTTTGATACTCCGCTGAAGGAGGAAAAAAACTTCGTTTCTTTAACAAAAACAAGTATTTTTTTGTGGCTTTCAAAAAATACTTTCTATTGTTAAACTGTTCACTGGGATGATCAGGCCAATATTGATACCAAGAAATTTTCTGACATGATGAAGACTTATGACCTTCTTCAAAATGTACGTGACTGTACACATACAAGTGGGCACATTTTGGACTACATCTTATCTAGAAATTATGAGGATATTGTCAAGTCCGTAGAGGTCTCTTCCTTCCTTAGTGATCATGCAGCGGTACACTGTGACCTTAATATATTCAAGCCAGCATTAGGTCGTAAAGAAATAGTGTATCGGAAACTGAAGGCAATTGATCACGATGCCTTTGCTAAAGACCTGGAGTCAACTGATCTGTTTCAGGAACCAGAGACTGACATTCAACAAGCTGACAGATCAGTACGAGAGAACTCTTTCAGATATTCTGGATAAGCATGCCCCTGTTAAGCATGGTGTTGTTTCCTTACACTCGCCAAATCCTTGGTATTCAGAAGAGATCGCAGAGGTAAAGAAGCTTAGGAGGAGGTTAGAAAAGAAGTGGCGAAATACCAGACTTGAAGTTGATAGGCAGTGCTTCAAAACTCAACGCCAGGTTGTGTGGAACATGATAAAGCATGCAAAGGCCTCTTATTATGAGAAGCAGATCTCTGAGTGTTGTGGTCAAAGAGAAGTGTACAGAGTCATAAACAAGATGCTACATAATCGTGTGAAATCTATGCTTCCTACACACCGCTGTGACCAAGAACTTGCGGAGAAGCTTTGCCTATACTTTTCCAAAAAGATAAAGGACATTCGAGAAGGACGAGACGCCGAAGTGGTATCTGGCACAGATATAGTTACCGAACATTCTGCTGGGAAAGACCAAGTGCTTGACACCTTCGACTTGGCATCTGAGGATGAAGTGAAGAGGAGTATAAAAAGTTCTCCATCAACTTCGAGCTCACACGATTCAGTTCCCACGTGGATTCTGAAAAAAAAAACATTTAGATCTTATTCTGCCAAGTATAACACTTATTGTCAATAGGTCATTGGAAACAGGCATTTTTCCTGACTCATTCAAGAAAGCAGTTGTTCGTCCTCTTTTGAAGAAGCCAAGGCTCGACCCGGATATCCTAAAGAACTACCGGTCAGTGTCAAACCTGAAGTTCGTCTCAAAGGTATTGGAACGAGTCGTAGCCCAGCGTCTTCAAGATTATCTGGAACTGAATGATCTTTGTGGACCCCTTCAGTCAGCTTATAAGAAGCATCATAGCACCGAATCTGCTCTTATCAAGGTTCACAATGATATCATTCAAGCCCTTGACCAGAAGCAGGCTGTCTTATTGGTGCTACTTGACATGTCCGCAGCCTTTGACACCATCGACAAGGATATTCTGATCATCAGGTTTGGCTCGATAGGCTTGACTGGATCTGCTCTAGCTTGGATTTCTTCGTATCTGAGCAACCGCTCGCAGATTGTGAAGATTGGTGATTGCTTGCCATCGGTAGCTGAGCTTCCATACGGCGTTCCACAGGGATCCGTTCTGGGTCCGTCATTCTTCAGTCTTTATGCCAGCCCTCTTGCCAAAATTGCAAGATCACATGGCATCAATATACATCTCTATGCTGATGACACCCAGCTATACATGCCATTCGATCCTGCTGACCCTTTAAGCGAGGCCTCTTCTAAACATAAACTTGAATCTTGCATTGATGACATGAGGAAGTGGATGGTAAAGAACAAACTAAAATTGAACGATGATAAGACTGAATTTATGATTATTGCCTCCAGAAACCTTGGTGCTAAGGTCCGTAGTCAGTCTATACGTATAGGATGTGCTGAAGTACAATCTTTGTCCAGTTGTAGAAATCTCGGAATTCGTTTTGACAATGAGCTGTCAATGTCATCACATATTACTGCTACATGTAGATCCATATACTTGCAATTGCGAAGCATTCATAGTATTAGGAAATCTCTGCCATCTAAAGTTGCAGCATCTGTAATTCATTCGTATGTAATATCTCGAATTGATTATGGAAATGCCTTACTTTTTAAAACTACATCCCATCAACTTGCCAAGCTAACAACGTGCTCAAAATTCTGCTGCTCGGGTCCTCATTGGAGCATCTCGTTTCTCTCTTATAACACCAATTCTCAAAAAAAAAAGGAATAGAATTTAAATTTTTACTCCTCACATGGAAATCAATGCATGGTAAATCTCCCCTATAACCTGCGAAACCTTGTCTCAAATATGTTCCAGGAAGAAAATTGCGTTCATCTAGTAGTAATCAGCTAAAGGTTCAAATGACAAATTCAACTCTGGGAGAAAAGCTTTTCTTTTTCAGCTCCATTACTTTGGAATGCTCTTCCACTGAGGATCCGATCAGCAGATTTGTGAAACATTTAAAAAGTGTCTTAAATCCTACTTAATTTTCATCATATTTTTGTTAAATTTGTTAGATAATTACTTGCACTTATATACTTATACTTACACTTATACATTATCATATCTTAGTCTCTATCCTCCTTTAATCCTTTAACTTCTTTATCCCTCTGCGCCTCTGATTAGTTATACTAGATCGATGGCGCATAATAAATGCTGTGTATTATTATTATTAAAGAAACAACTCACATTGCGCATGCATATTACACGTGAGTTTGATTATGTGTTACCAAAAACAGTAGTAAGGCTTCTCTTAATTGGCTTTTTGCTTGGCCTAGATTATTGAAATCCTGTTTACCCCATCCTTGTATTTAATATTCATTTTAATCACATTTATGAAATGACGAATGGTTTCGCAAGAAAGTCGCATAAATATCATATTACGAAACACCAGGGAGGTACGTTATTATCTCAAGTTAAAGAATGCGCATGCGGGGACTAACATCTG